>CM076257.1:9613262-9873262 GCA_038380765.1 Odontothrips loti | reverse complement strand
CCGCCACCGCCACCGCCACCGCCACCGCCACCGCCACCGCCACCGCCACCGCCACCGCCACCGCCACCGCCGCCGCCTTGTCAAAGTGAAGTCAGTCAGACCAGACGTGCGCCAGCATGCGCCCATTACCATGCAAATCCGTTTGGCGGCCCTCTCAACGCCACCTCAAACTTCTTCTTCTTCTTCTTCTTCTTCTTCTTCTTCTTCTTTCTTTTCTCCCACCCACCCTACTTTCCGTACCTCCGCCACAGACAACGACGATGTTCGCTCCTAATTAAATTTTTTCAGAGGGGATAATTTCGTTTATTCCGGCACCTTTTGTCACAACTTTCTTCCTAGCCGTCCCGTCCCGCGTCGTCTGAGCGACCGAAAGACGACAGACTTTATTCCCCCCCCCTCCTCCCTCTCCTCCTCCTCCTCCTCCTCCTCCTCCTCCTCCTCCTCCTCCTCCTCCTCCTCCTCCTCCTCCTCCGCGCAGAAAGAGATAGTTTTAAGAAAAAGTTTTTTTCCCCAGCCTGCCTGCCGTTTCACTGTCTACCATTCGCCGGTCATCTGAGGCGCTGTTCATAAGCCATCAACCCCTCCGTCGCCGCGTGGCTGAGACGTCTGCGGAAGCTTCCCGGTCAATACCCCGCGCTCGAGCGCCCGCGTGCCAGCGCGGGGTATCGACTCGGCGGGGTTTGGCATCCCGGCAGGTCCAGCGGGATCCCGCAATATCTACGGGGATAATTTTCAGACCTGGGCAGTCAGAGCACTGAGCCGCGCCAGCAGCACCCATAGCAACAGGGACACCATCATTCGTACTGAGAAAGTCGTCTCGATTTCTCCTCCCAGGAATCGACACGCGAGCGCCACACCCCACCGGCTCGTCCCCTCCGCCTCGGGCCTTTAGCCTCAGTCTGAATAAAGAAGATCATCATCTGGGTATCGGGACGGAACACTAGACGGGTAGGTCGTCTTTCTTCGAATTCCCATCAGGCGCCTCGCAGGACACTGCGGACCGACATACCGGTAGAAAATGCGGAAGACATGAGCAGTTGCGGGGGTAGCCACGGAGGGGGGGGGGCATTTCCTATCAGGTAAGGTCACTGTAAGGTCACGTGACCCCATCTTTGAAGTCCCGGCACCGCGCTGAGCGGAACTGGGGAGTCTCAAAACCTTGAATCCCAGGCCAAAGTTTTTGAATCGGCACTCTTGTCGCCCATGAGGGCAAGACCTTAATCGTTTGAAATTTGGCGACGATCGTGCGACTTTCCCATCGTCAGTGCTCTGCGCCCCCCGTAAGTAGGCAAACGGTGGTACATTGCCAGAGCCGCTCCTGCCGCCCCCGCCCCGCGACGCGCCCCACCAGGCGCCATAGTCGAATTAGGTTGCAAATTGGCCTGCTGGCCGGAGAATGAAGTCTGTCTTTTTTGGCGCTGTAACTCGATTGTCTTTTCGCGTCTTTGTCGTCACCCATGAGGGCAACGTGGGGGACGTGGGCATGTCAGGGGCGAGGAAGGGGGAGGGCGATTGGGGGGGGGGGGGCGACTTCAGGTTAGTTCGCCCCGCACGTCCACGCGCGCTCGGTGCTGGCCGGGCTGCGAAGTCCCTTGCCGCGCTCTGCACTCGCCTTCCGATGTACACTGCGTACATCACGGAGAAAAAAGTTGAGTGATCGCAACTAACGTTTTCGTTGATTTCCAGACAAGCAGCAAATTTTGTTCTCAGAACTAAAATTTTGTTTGGGTAATTTTGTTAGTTGCACCAACAAAAAGTTGGTTGCTCCAACAAATAGGCGCGTTACCGGAGCAAAACTGCATTTCTACTTCCGCAACACACCTTTTCGTTGAAACAACTGACATTTTGTCGAAGCAACTGACTTTGCTGAAGCAATTGACTTTTCGTTGAAGCAACTGACTTTCCGTTGAAGCAACTGACTTTTCGTTGGTTCAACTAAAACAAATAAGTTCTCCCAACAAAACTTTAGTTCCCAGAACAGAAACTTATTGCTTGTTTGGAACTGGAAGATTAGTTTGCAACCACTAATCTTTTCTCTCCGTGATCTGACGACTGGGCGTGCCTCACTCTCCGACCGCCAGCTTATGTCGCTTTGCTTCCTCAGCACCCTCTCCGCGGACGAGGCACGGGGCGCCGCCGCTGATTTCAAATTCCGTCGGCGATATGAATTCGCAGATGCGATGGACGACGGACATGTGTGTGTTTGCGTGGTCGGAGGGTCGGAGGGTTTGGACAGGGTCGGAGGCGGGTCGGAGGGTCGGAGGGTTTGGACGGGGTCGGAGGCGGGTCGGAGGGTCGGAGGGTTTGGACGGGGTCGGAGGCGGGTCGGAGGGTCGGAGGGTCGGAGGGTTTGGACGGGGTCGGAGGCGGGTCGGAGGGTTTGGTCGGGGTCGGAGGCGGGTCGGAGGGTCGGAGCAGCCCGGCCCGGGCCCGGCGTTGGCTGGAGCTCCGTGGAGCCTGGAGCCGCTCGCTGCGCAGATTCCGTACCTAATTTATTCCGGGGCCGTACTTTAACGCTTGGGCGGGCGGCGCCACGCCGCAACATCGAAGCAGAGAGGACACTTGTCAGATTGGACGCGGCGGCGCGGCGTGGCGTGCGCCGGCGGCGGCGGAGGGCGGCGGCGGAGGGCGGCGGCGGAGGGCGGCGGCGGCACGTCGGGGCGACGGCGAGCAGGGGCTGGGCTGGGCTGGGCGAGCTAAGAGCGACGAACTCCCCGTCGTCATCGTATATGCATTATGACTTGCGCGGGCTTGAGGAAGATGTGAAGAAAGGCCTGGAGGATTTTCCAGGAATTCTCGCCGCCTCCGAGCTGGACTGCCAGGGCCCTTTTCTCCTTCACAGCGGCCGTTGTGTGGCCGCTATACCAGGGTTCCGGCCTCCTACGTCGGCGCCCAACCCTCGTTTGCTTTCTGTGCGAGTCCCAAGACCCAGAGACACGCCCGCGACGGTGGTGCAACACCACTCAAGCGACTGCACCGGAATTTTGCATTCCGGCCGACGTCGGGGTGCTCGAGAACCTGAAAGTGCCGCCCACCCCTGACCAGCCCCCCATCCAGCCCCCCTCCCGACGCGGGGGGCCGGGGGGGCCTTAGATGCGGCCGGCAGCGCAGGCACCGCCCGCCAACGGGGAGTCAGGGCACCACTGGCACCGCCCCTTTCGCAGGGCTAGGAGGCTGCCGGGGGGGACCGGGGGGCCGGGGGGGCCGTGCGCGGGCAGGGGGGGCCCGGCGGGGGACTCAAACGGGTGGGGGTGCCGGGAGATGCCACGACCACGACGGCCGCGGGTTGGCTCTGGCAAAGCTCTGGCCTCCCGGTGATAAATGAAATGGCAGGCGCCCTGGCGTCTAGGCAGCCACACTGCCGCGAATCTCAGCCGTCAGCGCGCGACCTCAAACCGCCACCGCGCCCCGTCGATACGTCATCATTTCTCTCTCCCACTGCATTCTATCGCTGGTTTTCATTATCCGTTTTTTCCCCCACACTGGTGTGGGTTCTACCGCAGTTTACAGCGGGGAGGATCGGTATCCGAATAGGTAGAGTGACAGATTTCTAAGTAACACGTCGGAGGTTCAATACCCCTACATAGGTTTAGTTTTGATTTGGCCGCTCAACCCGCGCGGAATTCGCACAGCGTCTTGCTCGTCTGTTCGTCCCTGGCATCAGGGGGATACAGCCGTGCGCTAGACCTAGCCTACACTAGCCCTAAGTGCTGGTGACCAGGTTTTCCACCGTGGTTTTGTTCACTTGCTCTTGCCCTAGAGTGTGTTTCCAGCGGGCCACTAGGCATGCACCCGGTGCCAGCACGGACTCGGCACGGCCCGAGGGGGCCATCACTGCTCTTTCTCGATGTGCACCGATTTAAATCATGGCTGATTCATTTTATTTTTTATTAACAAAAAATTGATTTTTCTGAAAACAATGTCGGCTTAAACCAGAATTTTTCCCTTTTTCTCTGACTTTTTTTAAATTTTTATCTGGCATTTTTTTGAGCGTTTAAACATTTTTTGTCGTATATTTGACTTTTTGATTTTTTTTTCTATGATTTTTCTGATTTTTTTTTGCCACTGTACACTGTTTTTTTCTTCAAATGAAGTCCCCCTCGGCCTCGGCACGGGCCTCTTGGGTCCATCGCCAAGCGGAGAGCGCCTGTGACTGGCGGGGTAGGCCAGCCCGCCAGGCACGCGCGCATGCAGATATCCGAGCTGCCTACCCACCAGGCGCCGTCGTCACCAGGTGCCGAATTAATCGGTCCCGCGTCCACGACGGTCCACGTTAAAGCAGCATGTGGCGAAAAATTGGCCGGAAGCGGCAAAAACCTCTCCCCCTTTTTCCTGGTACTAAAAATAAATCAAGGCAGAGAAGGCGAGAGCAAAGGGCAGGGGAGCAGGGTGATAGATGCAGGAAGTGTGGAGATGCCGCGGAGTGCTTCCCGGAATCGAGGACATCAGTGAAGGAGGGGGACGGGGAGGTTCGCGGAACGGAGGATAATTACAAGGCGCATAAGGGCGTGTGCGCTACGGCTGGGTGACGCTGCCGCGCAGACTCAATTTTTCATCTCCGCGAGGAGCTGTCCGTGTGACAGCGACAGCTCGCCATGCTCGCCGCCAGCGCTGCTGCAGCCGCATCCCTGGCCGCAGCCGCAGCACCCCCACGGCCACTACTCACCCACCCTCTCCTCTCTAGCTCTGCCTGGTCTGCCTAGCCAGCCTAGCCTAGCCGCCAGCCTACGCCAGCCGCTCGTCGATACCCCACGCGCGTCAAGATGTCGATGGCAATACCCCGAGCTTTCACTGCGGAGTATTGCCACATCATCCAGGAGCTAAACCACTCCCCACCGACTAAGCATACATCGTCCGTCAGCCAGAAATGTTTGAAGAGGTGGCACATTTAAAAAAATATATTGTCACACCACTACGAATATGCAGGGTAATTTGCGTAGCTTGACTCATTCATTTCGCCTCGGCGTTCAGTTCAAATATTAGCGCGCATCTGCCAGTCGGCCAAGGCGGTGAGTTTGTCACGTGACTGCTCGCAGCACGGCTTCCCTCCCCGCTCCCGCTCCGCCCCCGCCCCCTCACAACCTCTTGTCACTTGTCAAGAAGACGTCAGTGGTCGGGTTGATGGTCACCTTTTCCAGTTTCCTGCAGCTCTCCGACAGTTTGTGGCGTGTCAGCTGCTTGCGGAGGCTTCGCTACGGTCGCCGTTTCCTGTAGGGTTGCAACTCGCTCTCTGGGAAAATGATGGTGAGTGGGTCTTGTCTTCTAGAAATGGCTCTGTCGGGGCGTCTTAACCAAAGTTTGACAGTGGTCACCGCCTCCAATTGGAGTGCAATGATGATTTGGGGGGCGGATACCCTTGCCCCTTCACATGTTTTACCCTTTGTGGGTTGTTGAGTAAACTTGAAACTCGATACTTCCACTGACTAATAATAAAGTATCCGACTTTTTTTTTTGTAGGTCATAGTTCCCACTCATAATGCAGTTGATAAACATTCTAAATTGCTTGGACATTTTTTGATTTTTTTTCCCCCCCCCCACAGGATGGTGTTGAAGATGCCACCGACGACAGCCGAAAGGTAGAATGAAATGTTTTTCTGGTGCCTCTCTCTTCTTTCCTCTTTTTTTTTCTTCGTGTAATTTTATTCATGCTGTTTATAATTACTTGACAGGGAGGGCGCTCTGAGACTGTTGATCTTACAGACAACTCTTTGGTAGTTGACATCTCTGATGCACTTAGTGAAAAGGAGAAAGTCAAATTCACTGTTCACACAAAGGTATTTCTATTGCTTATTACTGTGTATGCCATGCTATTGTAAAATAACTTGGCTAATGCTGTGTTTTGCGTATGCAGACTACCCTGCCCGAGTTCCAGAAGCCAGAGTTCCTAGTAGTTCGTCAGCATGAAGAATTTGTCTGGCTGCATGATAGATTTGAGGAGAATGAAGACTATGCTGGTTACATTGTAAGTTGGACCTAAAACTGCCAATTCAGTGGAACTTTCTTATCTTACCCTTTTCTGATTCTGTTATTTTTGTCTGGTAAATTTTAGATTCCTCCTGCACCACCCCGACCAGATTTTGATGCATCACGGGAGAAACTCCAGAAGCTAGGTGAAGGTGAAGGCTCAATGACTAAGGAAGAGTTTTCTAAAATGAAGCAGGAGCTAGAAGCGTAAGTTTCTACATTACTAGAATGTTTTGCACTTAGATGAAATTTTTAATCAGTTTTCTTGTGCTTGCATTTCCAATTTCCTTCTCCAATTCAGTGAATACCTAGCCACATTTAAGAAAACTGTTGCTATGCATGAAGTTTTTCTTTGCCGTCTTGTAAGTCATCCAATATTCAGAAATGATCACAACCTACGAGTATTTCTGGAATATGATCAGGTTTGTTCCAATATTTTGTTGGATTTGTGTGGCAATGAGTTTTTTCTTTTTAATTTGTTTATGTTTCTAAAATGCAAACTTCGGTTGCCTTTTTCATCAGGATTTGTGTGTTAGAGGGAAAAATCGGATGGAGATGTTTGAAGGCTTTGTGAAATCTTTTTCAACCACAAGTGATGAGTTACTTTTATCAGCAACTGTAAAAGATGTGAATGATTTTTTTGAGCAGGAAAAGAACTTCCTTATAAAATATCATACTCATCTTAAAGAGGCAACATACAAGTCTGATAGTATGACCAAGAAACATAAAGGTAATGGGTTTAGATGACATTTGTACACAGCTTCCATAGTGTATATATGTACTTTATCTAAGAAGTCTGCATACTTTTATTTTTCAGAAGTGGCAGACTCCTTTATAAAAGTATATACAGGACTGCTGCAGCTGTCTGCTGCTGATCCTGACTTAGGTAAATCCCTAACAAAAGTTGCAGAAGTTTTTGAAAAAGCCAGAGTAAGTTCCTTGTTAATATCTTAATCAGTAAATATTTTACTTAGTATGCAATGTAAGTTGTAAGTAATTTTTATATTCCTTTTTTTTCAGAAAGTAGAAGGTAGAGTTGCATCAGATGAGGACTTGAAGCTCTCTGATATGTTGCGGTATTATATGCGTGACTCACATGCTGCAAAACGTTTACTGTATCGCCGATTGAGATGTTTGGCTAATTATGAGGCGGCGAATAGGAATTTAGAAAAAGCTCGAGCTAAAAACAAGGATGTTCATGCAGTAAGTTTCAAATGTTTGTGTGTCTATCTAGGTCTCTGGCTACATCTGTGCTTGCAGATTTGAAATAATTAATGTGATGGACTTCTTATTTATTCTATACTCTGAGCACTAGGTGGTTAGATGTGATTGATGTGGTCAATTTTTGTTAAGAAATGTCAAAGAGAAAAGCAAGTTGCAGCAGGTTTGAAAGGTTTTGAATACTAATGGCAAATTTATTCCTGCTATGTTTGTAGGCTTTGGAGGTGGCTGATGTGAGTACTGTTAAGCATGAATTGGTATTGAGAGAACTGGAACTTAAGTAGTTGCTTCATTTCCTCTTACTTTGAGTGTTAGTAGATTGGTTGGTCCAATTCTGTGTAGAACTTTCTTGGGTAGATTTATGCTAAAATTTTAAGTTCCTTTTTTCTTTTAATAATTCCGGATCACCTGCCTGAGTTATATTTTCTTAGAAATTTTTTTAGGGTGTACAGTTAAAAAAAGGAAATGTTGAGCTTGGCATAGTGTGTCTCCTTGATGCACTCTATCATTTTCATCAAAATTTGTTTTAGTTCCATTTTGAGGCTTTGGAATTTGCTGCAACTAGACTCATTTATTTTCCAATCATAATAGTTTCAAGTAGGATGGTTAGAATGTAATTCTTTTAAAACCGACTTTTTGCTCGCTCATTGTAGTTGCAAACTGTTGATCTATTTCATTACTGTAGTCTCAACCTATCTTGACTGCTTGCGTGTTTCAGGCGGAAAATGCTCAAAAGGTGGCTTGTGAGAAATTTGATCAAATGTCTGACAAAGGAAAGGAAGGTAAATGCGAGAGTAGATTAACTCTATTACAACCTGCCAATATTCCCAAGAAAATATCTTAAATGTAATTGTCTTTCAGAGCTCATGGACTTCAAGAGTCGTCGTGTGGTTTCGTTCCGGAAACATTTGATTGAGTTAGCAGAATTGGAAATAAAGCATGCCAAGGTAAGGTTTCTGTATTTCTCAATTGTTTTAGACTATCATTGTATATGCACACTGAGTTGAGTTTGTTCTTTTTTTCCTTGCAGTCACAAGTTCAACATTTCAAGAACTGTCTGGCAAGTTTAAAGGATGAGGAATGAAAAAGTAGTTGTTACAAAAATGTGGGAGGCATAAGACTTCAGATATTTTTATACTCCTTCAGTAAAAGTCTTAGATATCTCAATATGGACACTGATAAGAGATGATGTTAACATGTTGTAATTTGAAATGCTGGAAAGTAGGCATATATACTTTATTTGATAAAATTTTCCCATGATTCTCTATTTTAATGGAAAATTTTTATCTGTTTTTGTATCATGACCCCATAGCAAGGCTGTTGTGAAAAGGTGTACTAAGCTCATACCTTTAGCGCATTTCTTAAAATACTTTGCCTGTACCAGAAATTATTTAAAATTCAGTTCTCTGTACATGAAAAACACACCTTTAACTCATCCGTACCAAAGGTGGAAGGCTAAAATACGTGATATTAGTTTTACTCAGTAACTGATAACTCCAGCTGTTCTTAGGTTTGAGGACTTTTCTCCTTTCACATTCCTTGTCATAATTAAGCAGATCATTGTAATAATTGTGATAATCTCTATTTTCTTTGCTTAAATGTTTTATTGTATTTTAGAATGGAAGCTGCAGCAAGTGTGGTAATGAGATTTGTTGGACCCGAATTACTCGTCAAGAATGGGTTATTTGTTGTAAAATTGAATTATATTGCATGTTATGTTTAATTAGTCTTTAACTTTGTTTCCTTTTTGTATACATGAAATGTGTAAAATCAGGTTTTATTCATTTTTGTCTTATGTTTGCTTGCATGCTTGAGTTTGGGAAGTTCTACATCATGATCAGTTTCTCTTTGATTTCAAGTCTATTTTCAGGTCCAATTAGAGTTGATCAAATTGTATTCCCAACTGTGCCAAAGTAGGAATTATCTCGATGTTGCCACAAATACTTTTATTGTGCGACTTGCCACTCTTCATTCAAGCTGTCTTTCAACCCAGTGTTAACTTAAGTATTCAAGAAATATACTGTCCGGATCTTGATCTTTATTATTCAATAAATATTTGCATTTATTTTGTGATATTGCAAACAGCATTGTTATTAGCGTTACCATATCATAGCTATAAATGAATGTCATGAATTTCTATATTGCATGGAGTACTTGCTCATTGAAATGGTAACGAGTATTCAGGTAATAAAAGGAAATACCTAAAGGAACTAGCATTATTTACCCACTATATAATACACAACATGAGTATACAGAAGCACAATTTCTGCTGTTGACTACAGGTAATAACATACTTTACTGAAAACTCATCTAGTAATAACAGTATTTATTGGGTTGCACATGAAACCAGCATGTATAAGAACGAAGTATGACTGGGGAGTGCACAGCACTCAGCTCCCTTTGCTTACAGGGACCTGTGCCGCCTTATGTTGGCACAGAGTAAAATAGATAAAAACCTTAAGATTTCTTGTTATGTCCAAGCCACTAACAAGGATCAATCAATGTCACTTTACTTAGCTTTGCCCTGGGAAGCAACAGCTTCCATTGCCTTCTTGACAGTTTCTTCATCACCCAAGAACTTCATTGACACAACTGGTTTGAAATCCTTGTCCAGCTCGTACACAAATGGAATGCCAGTGGGCAGGTTCAAGCTCATGATAGCTTCATCGCTCAGATCTAAGAAAGGAGGGAAATTTATATTTGGTGTTTTGGGGATGAGAGACACACATCCTGGAATGAGTAAAGTCAAAATACTTACTGTCCAGGTGTTTGACAATGCCACGCAAGCTGTTACCATGGGCAGCAATGATTATTTGTTTTCCAGCCTTCAGTTGGGGGATGATGACATCATTCCAGTAAGGCAATGTACGCTGGATGGTCAATTTCAGACTTTCAAACTTGGGGAACTCGGTCTCAGATGGGCCATTAGCGTAACGGGGATCCTTCACAATTGTCTCATAGTAGGGGTGGTCTGCCTCCATTGGGGGAGGAGGAATGTCAAAACTACGGCGCCAAATTTGGACCTGGAATATATTGATTTTTTTGACTGCATACAATGATATTTTGAAATTGAGGATTAGAGTATATACTTAAATGTAAGGTTTACCTGGTCTTCACCATACTTGGCAGCTGTTTCAGATTTATTTAAACCTGTAAGACCACCATAGTGACGTTCGTTCAAGCGCCACGATTTCTCAACTGGCAAATCAGCCTGGCCAATGCCAGTAAGGATTGCTCCCAGTGTTTTTTGGGCACGAGTCAGCACCGATGTGTGTGCTACATCAAACTTGTAGCCTGCGTCTTTCAGGGCTTTCCCAGCGGAAACAGCTTCCTCCTCACCTGAAAGGCAAAGATAAGACTGCTAATATTCAAATGTGAGATATTTAACATACCAACATATTTGGCAACAGAGAATAGTTTTTAAAAGCAAAGGAATGCAACATGCAACATCAAATAGGGTTCACAAAATTAGTCAAAAGATAAATGGAGTCCAGCCAGGGTCTGACATGGAAAAGTTAAGATTGAAACATAACCTTCTTAGTTAAAGTTTAATTCAGCGACATCGTCTTCTAACGTGAAAGCATGCAGACAAGAGCCACCTGAGAAAGCAAGGCAGGGGACAGCAGAGAGCTGTCAGCTCCTGAGAAATAAGCAAACTGTCTAAAAAGTACCTTTCGGGCTGAGGTTCGCGTCGAACCATCCGCAGAACAAGTTCTTCTGGTTCCACTCGCTCTCGCCGTGCCTGACCATGACAATCTTGTAGGCGCTCATTTTGGAGAAGCTGCGTTTCTGATTTATGAACCGAAGGAACACCGTTCTGGTTGTCCGCGTATTCGCAAAGTGCCCTTGACGACGGGGCGCTTGTGCGATTGTTAAGGCGGAAGGGGTGGGGGCGGGGCAAGGGGCGGAGGCGGGGGCGGGGGCGAAAGGCGGGGCGAGGAGGTGGAAGTACCGCTGGCCCTGGCCGTCAAGCGCAGCGCTTAGCTTTTTCTCGGCTACGCGACAGCAGCTTTGCATCAAACCGTGCGTCAGCAGACGCACTCGTTCGCACATTTTCTCTCATCCAGAGCTGAGGGTCAAGAGCGAAATACGTTTCCTTCCCTGGAAGAAAATCGATACGAATCAATGGCGAACAAGTGAGGTGCGCGCGCTAAGCACGGCGGCCAACTGTGCGGCGCGAAACTCAAATCCGTGTCTCACTGCGAGAGAACTGCCGACTCGACTACCGTCTCGCTGCCGCGTCCAAACCGTTCGGTCCGGACGTCACGTGGTGGCTGATGGGTGCCGATGTTAAAAGATATCCCAGGTCATCCCGCCCCGCCATCCGCAGCAGTCGTGGCGCACTCGCGGTCATCGTAGCACCGTACCGCCTGGAAGGTAGGCAGCCCATTCGCCGCCGGCATAGGATGGGTTGCGTATACTGTCCAGGAGCTCGAGGCTCGAGAGCGGAAGCAGAAGAACAAGAATACTTCCAGAGCGGAAGCAGGCACCAAGAGAAATCGCACGGCGAAGAGTATCTCCGCTCCGCCGCGGGTCAGCCAAGAGCCGCCTCAAAAAATTGGAAGCTTCGCTCGCGCAGCTTTCATAGGGTCAAAACGCGTGGAGCTACTCCGGGCGGCCTAGAAAAAAGTGTCCTTCACACTCAAACAACACACTGCAGCCGCCTAATAATACTACTTATGGTAAAACAAGGTAGGAAGTTGGTAGGAAGTAGGAAACCTAATTGATAGGTGGTTTCGAATCCTACTTCTCGCAGGAAAAAAAAAAGCTCTCCCATGGGAGCACCATGGGACAAGTACCATGAGAAGCTGGATCCCATGGTTTTCAATAGTAATTTATTTCCCATGGAAAAACGGCCAAAAAGGCATGGCGTGCAGCACACCATTGAGAGACTTCATTCCATGGTGTCCCATTGGCCAGGGGATGCTCCATGGTTATTTGGGATTGGAGGGCTGGAGGGATAGCAGAGTCTTGTGAATGTAATGCGCCACAAAGGCTGGTCCTAGGGGACGCCCTGGACTGACTTCCGTGGTAAACCAAAACAACAACAAAAGTCATAATTCGGAAATTAGCCAAAATTAATAAGTCGATCGAGCAAAAGCAAAAAAAAAGGGGGGGGGGAAATCATCAAAATAAGGGCGCAGTCCCTTTGTAGGGCGTGGCGGTACCCTCTCGACAGGGAGACGGAGTATACTCCAACAGTGTAGCTCTGCTTTTGGAGGGAGGGCATCTTTCTCTTTTCTCAGCGCAGCAGCAGTAGCAGCAGCAGTAGCAGCCTCAATTCGCTGGCGTGTCGCGCGTTGGGTGGGGAGGCGCACGCGAGATGGCGGCCGGTTCAAAAGTCGATTAGCGCCGGCCAAATGAGGGCCGCGCAGCGCCGGGCCGAGCCGAGCCGAGCCTGCCAACCTGCCGACGCCTCCGGGCCGAGCCGAGCCGAGCCTGCCAACCTGCCGACGCCTCCGGGCCGAGCCGAGCCGAGCCTGCCAACCTGCCGACGCCTCCGAGCCGGGCCGCACGGCTGCACCTGAAAAGACGAATGCTCCGCCCATTGCGGGAATGAAAAGTGCAGAGCCTGACTGAGAAGCGGTTTCCCGACGCCCCCCCCCCCCCAATCCCTCCCTTCCTCCCCGCCCCCAAATCCCTCGCGCTCGTCCCGTAAATACGAGAAACGCGGAGATCACAGGCCTTTTCGGACGCGTCGAGCTGCTCTGTAATGCTCTGGTAATGTGAAAACGTTTTTCGTGTTGGTCGCTGGAGGAACGGAGGCCAGCCGCAGCACTGTGGTGTCAATCTGGGCGCCTAGTTTCGCTCGATTTTACAGTGCGTGCGTGTGTGTGTGTGTGTGTGTGTGTGTGTGTGTGTGTGTGTGTGTGTGTGTGTGTGTGTGTGTGTGTGTGGAGGGCATCGGAAATCCATTTTCGCGCCATAGATTGAAATTTGGAGTTCCCCCCGCCTCCTGTCTATTAGGTTTGCCGTGTCGGCCGATCTAGCGCGGGACCCAAGTCGACGACCCCTTCCCTGCTCAAAAAAAAAAAGGTCAAAAAAAGTCATCAAATCGCTCTCCAGTCCGGTCGAGTGGTTCTGCCCTCGGAGAGATGAGGCGCACAGATTGATTTTGCGTACACATTTCTCATAAGTGGTTTTGCGTACGTATTTCTCATACAAGGTTTGGGCATCAGAGGGTCGGTGTCTCGAGGACGGTTTCGCTGTCGTCATCTCTGTCGGCGGGTGTGCTCTTGATCTATATATGAAAATGTTTGGGATACGTTCCAATGGGCGCACACCCTAATTCTGGTCACGATAGGTGAGCGCAGAGGAGCTGTCTGTCGTATCAGCAGCGTCAGCCCGCGCTGCCGCCGCCGCCGCCGCCGCCGCCGCTGCCGCTGCCGCCGCCGCCGCCGCCGCCGCTGCCGCAGCCGCCGCTGCCGCCGCCGCCGCCGCTGCCGCCGCCGCCGCCGCCGCCGCTGCCGCCGCCGCTGCCGCTGCCGCTGCCGCTGCCGCTGCCGCAGCCGCCGCTGCCGCCGCCGCCGCTGCTGCTGCTGCCGCTGCTGCTGCTCCCGCCGACCTGAGATGATCTCTTACAACGTTGGCGCGTCGGTTTGCAGGCGCGGGAACCTTGACGAACACACACACACACACACACACACACACACACACACACACACACAGAGTCTGGCGAGAACACTTTGGGGATTAGCCGGAGGAGCCCCCGGAGCGCCATGCCGCCGCCGCCAAAGCCGAAGGCGGCGGCGGCGGCGGCGCGCCGCGCACGCTGCTAAAGGGAGACAGACATGGATCCTCTCTCGCAACAAAGCGAGAGGGGGCGAGCAGAGCCTAGCGGCGCAGTGCAGCTTGCGGCACACAGGCTCCGCTTGCTTCGCCTGCTCCGCTTTGCCGAGCATCGCACTTTTTTGTGTGTTGTTGAGACGCCTCGCCTCGGCATGTCGGTGCATTACGTCCCACAATGACGCTGCCCGGCCGCACCGGGTCCGCACCGGGTCCGCACAGAGCACCCCGTGTGCGAAAGTCGGTCGGATCGGCCCGCAGATACAATAGGGTTGGGAACACTTTGTGGGGCCGGGCCCCGGCCGGGAGTCGAACCCGCACGGCTGGAGGTGAGGAGGCCCCCTCTATCGACTAAATATCGAAAACTCACACCGACAAAACGGCTCTCTCTCTCTGTCTCTGTTTCCCTCTCTCTACCCGTTTTTTTTTTTTTTGGGGGGGGGGGGCGTTTTTTAAGAAAATTGCACAGTTAAGATCCGATACCTGAGTCAGACTCGTCTCGGTGCCAGGATATGTCAAACATGGGGTCCCATGACCTCTTTTCTGATAGGGAATGGGGAAGTTAGTCGGGACACCCCAGACCCCAGCATGTTCATGTCACATGATATGAATCTGACTCCGGTCTCAAGTACTCCCACACGCGGGCTGAGGGCCGGCGCCTGGGCGGTAGGCCGTCCCGCCGCGCAGCCGCGTCCGCCGGGACTGCCTAGCCCGGCTGCGGCGGGCGCTCGTGGGCGCTCCATGCCGTTATGCAATTTGTGAACGGCCCCTTCTGTCGGGGCCCTGATGTGTGTGTGGGCAGCCGGGGGCAGCCGGGGGCAGCCGGGGGCAGCCGGGGGCAGCCGAGGGCAGCCCCAGTACCAGGCTCTTTGACCGCTGACGCGCTACCGCCGCTGCACGAAGGATCCGGGGCTATACGCATGCAATCAACGTGCCCATTCAGGTGCGCTCTGCCCTTTGGGTGTGTGTGTGTGTGTGTGTGTGTGTGTGTGTGTGTGTGTGTGCGCGCGCGCGCGCACGGTGTAGTTTCAGAGCTGACGACCTGCCGTAAACAGACGGGTGAAAGAGGATGAAAATAGACGAGAAAAATAGGATGATGAGACCTCAGAAAATAAGGTTACACGTTTGTTTCTCGCCTAATTCAATCCATACATCCCGCACTCACTCCTAAAAAATAATAATAAAGTAAATGGTCAGAGAGTAATCAAATGGCTTTCAGAAAAATATTCCAGCCAAATCGGGGAGAAGTCACCGCGGCACTCAGGGGCGTTTATTTACCTATAGGGTACGTCTAAACTTATCCTCGTTTTGACAAATGATGCCAAGTGATGCTTCAGCTTTGTGCATAGGTAAAATTCAGCACATTAGGTAAGCAAGGTGATAGGTTAGGTGAGAAAGGTAGCTGGTCGGTTTTTTTTTTGTTGGTGTTTTTTTATTCTTCCGAAAGACACCGAGTACTTATTGCCAGCCAAAACGGCGGAATGCACTGGCCCGCCCATGCCACAGGCCCTAGCTTCGCTAGCTGTTTATTGTGTGTCGGCTCAGGCGGTGCTACAGAAGGGCCTGGGCTCATCCTGATCGGAGACAGCTGTGCAGCCACCGACGGGATAACAGGTCTTTTCTCTAAAGACTCGACCGAAGGAGGGGGGGGGGGGGGTTACACACACACATACACACACAGACGCACGGAGGTGGTTTGTATAGCGCCGCCTACATCGCTGCATGCAGGACACCCAGAGAGTGGTGTTGTGTCCTGAACCAGACCAACTGCTTGTCAAATACAGCGATGCCCTGCCCTGCCCTGCCCGGGTGTGTCAGTCAGTGCCTGTGCACACACCGCACGCCACCTAGCGGGAGCCACGGCAACTACCGGAGGGGTCTATATGTTCAATGCATCACGACCACATTAGGTGTGTAGGTGCGGGCTGAAAATTTATTAAAACTATATTTGTCTTTTAGCTTTCCTGGTCGCGCCATCATCGCGAAAGATCACTTGGAGCGCGAAAAAGTCAGATCGACGCCCAATTTTGAGTCCTAAGGGACTCGAACGGGGCTGTTTTGAAAACTCAGGCCTTAAGCTTTAGAAGATTTGAGACGCCAGGCTCAACTCGGCGCCAGGACTCCGAAAAGGGGGATCACGCGACCTTAATTCTCTGCGGGGGTAAATGAGGAAGTTAGCTCATCTTATGGCCAACCCAGCCTGTATCTTATAGCCACATTATTTCTATCATTTTCTATCATTACCAGTGTGTCGATAGAATCCTGTGAGACTTTTAGACGACAGTGGTGACGTCCCTGCAAAGGTTCCGACGAGCGCGGAGTGGATCATGTCGTGGTCATGACATCCAGGAGGCATGACTCATGGGGGGGAGGGGAGGGGGAGGGGGGGACTAATCCGTGTCAGTGTCCATACTACAGGTAGCTCCGCTTTGGATCTTGCCGCTTTGAAAGACATGAAAAAGCCCCGCGCACCGGGTGCCCCCCGCCTCCGTCTGCCCCCCCCCCCCAAATCCCTCCCTCCCGTTGAAAGGGGTGGGGTAGGGGACACTAAATGATGATATGAGAATATTTGTATTATCTTATGGACAACATTTCTGGACTTCCGCGAGCAGGTACTAGTTCAGAGTAGTTAACGCTGAAAATTCCCTTGAGGTTTGTGCCGGCGGGGCCCCAGGGGGCCCCAGGTCCTGGATACTGGTCTAGTTCACCTGCTGCGCCGCGCCTTAAGCACCCCGTCATCGCCGACCTTTTTGTTTTCGTTTCGTTTATTTTGGGAATAATATGAAAATGAAGTCTTAATGCCGGGGTCCCCGAGCCGATGTCCCCCGCTCGGGCGGCGCCTTTGAAAGCGGAGACGCCGCGACCGAACCGGGCCGATGCGAAGCGATATCAGATCGGTCCGAGGAGTCACTCTCTCTCTCTGTCGCACCCCGCACGGCCCAACCCGAAGAACCCGGCGCTGTCGCTCCGTCTCTGTCGCACACAGGGTTGTCGCCGCCGCTCTCCGCCGCTGATCTGACGTGCATGTGTCATGGGCTGACGCTGCTGACGCCGTGCCGGTGCCGAGTCGAGCCGAGCCGAGCCGAGCCGGGCCGAGCCGGGCCCGGAGGCCGGAGCCGATCCATCATCATGCGGGATGCAGACACCACCTTGGGGGGCGCCCGCTCTCCTCCTCATATCTCTCTCTCTCTCTCTCTCTCTCTCTCTCTCTCTCTCTCTCTCTCTCTCTCTCTCTCTCTCTCTCTCTCTCTCTCTCTCTCTCTCTCTCTCTCTCTCTCTCTCTCTCTCTCTCGCTCTCTGTCTCTCTGTCTCTCTCTCTCTCTCTGTCTCTCTGTCCACCACCGCCTTGCTAATCAGGTACAGGTACACCTAAAACGGGTTGCAGCGGGCTGAGGCGCCGGGGGCCGGGCGGACATGTGTCCCGGGCCGGTGGTCGAACCGATCGAGTTTCGATTCGATAGTCCTCGCCGGCTTCGATACAATCGCTCGTTCACAAACCACGTGACACGGCAGCGAGGTCACTGGACACGCCACGCGCCTCAGCCGCCTCCCCCCGCCGCTAGCAGAAGGGCCAGAAGGGTTGGCCGGGCAAAAATAAATGGCCAAATTGAAAGCATGTGGTCAGCGGACTCTGAATCGAGTCTCGCGGCCGGGCTGAATGGACTCCTTGTTCTCTCTCTGCCACGAGGGGGCGTGGTGGGGCGTGGCGGGGCGTGGCGGGGCGTGGCGGAGCGTGGCCGGCGACAGAAGATGATCAATGGCCTCTCTCTCTCTCTCTCTCTCTCTCTCTCTCTCTCTCTCTCTCTCTCTCTCTCTCTCTCTCTCTCTCTCTCTCTCTCTCTCTCTCTCTCTCTCTCTCTCTCTCTCCCCCTCGCACCCCCTTATCATGCGGCCGGACAGAAGCGGGCCGCGCTCGCTTCCCTCAGATCGTTTGCCGCCGCCGGCCGCTCGCGCTACGCCTTCCAGATCAACATCTTTTTCCCATTCGAGTAGTTCTCTGTCGGGTGACGGGAGGCGACTGAGCAGGAGAGAGAGAGAGAGAGACAGAGAGAGAGCAGTCACCGCCAACAGGATGCCGCCAGTACAGTCCCGCAAATCATCCCAACTGGTCCCCGAGAGTCTCTCTCTCTCTCTCTCTCTCTCTCTCTCTCTCTCTCTCTCTCTCTCTCTCTCTCTCTCTCTCTCTCTCTCTCTCTCTCTCTCTCTCTCTCTCTCTCTCTCTCTCTCTCTCTCTCTCTCTCTCTCTCTCTCTCTCTCTCTCTCTCTCTATCCTCTCTCTGTCCACCAACGCCTTGCAAATCAGGCACAGGAACGCGCTAACGCCGCGTGGTCCACAATTATCGTTGTGGGGCGACGGAGAGGAAATAGCGCCTGCTGGGTAGGCAGCCACGACTGCAGCACGCACGCGTGTCGTGCGGGCTGGCCTACCCCGGCACTCGCAGGCGCTCGGCCGCGTTGCAGGCACGTGGAAATTAGGACGGTGCCTCGACGCTTCAGCTGCACACAGGTAAGCAAAGTGTGTGAAAAACCGTGCGCTTTGAAACGTATGAGTACTCATGCACTTTAAAAGGCAAACGTTTAATGAACACACCGCAATCAAGATTCAAGATCCGAGCTGGACTTAAATTGACACCAGGATCGCAAAAATAGGGTCCCATGACTTTTTCTTCTGGAAAATGAGGCACTTGTAAGTTGGGGTCGTCACAATGACCTGCTGTCCTAACTTCCTTATTCCGCAACAGAGACCCCCATTTTTCTGGAATCCTGGCGTCAAACGGAGTCCAACTCGGATCCCGAATCTTAAGTGAAGTGCGTTTATAAAATGTGTGCGTCGAATGTGCATGAGTAACATTATTCAATGCGTTTCGACAACGCTGATTACCGGGCGTATGCTTTGAGTTTGTTTCAAATTTCCCTCGCCTGTCCGCCGCCGTGAGTTCCAACAACGGGTGGCGGCTACCGGCCGGTGAGGTGAGGCCGACAAGCGGCTCTGAAAGGCCGCAGACACTGCGGGGCCCTATGGTGGTGCCGAGGCGGTGCCGGCAGCAAGCGGTAGCAGCGGCAGCAAGCGGTAGCAGCGGCAGCAAGCGGTAGCAGCGGCAGCAAGCGGTAGCAGCGGCAGCAGCGGCAGCAGCGGTGGCAGCGGCAGCAGCGGTAGCAGCGGCAGCAGCGGTAGCAGCGGTAGCAGCGGTAGCAGCGGTAGCAGCGGTAGCAGCGGCAGCAGCGGCAGCAAGCGGTAGCAGCGGTAGCAGCGGTGGCAGCGGTAGCAGCGGTAGCAGCGGTAGCAGCGGCAGCAGCGGTAGCAGCGGCAGCAGCGGTAGCAGCGGTAGCAGCGGCAGCAGCGGTAGTAGCGGCAGCAGCGGTAGCAGCGGTAGCAGCGGTAGCAGCGGCAGCAGCGGTAGCAGCGGTAGCAGCGGCAGCAGCGGTAGCAGCGGTAGCAGCGGCAGCAGCGGTAGCACGCCGCCCCGTACGCGGCACTCACCGCCGGCTCCTTTCACAATTAACCTAATGTCTCTGTTATTGTCGGCGCGGCGCGCGGGCTGCCGCTGCTGTAGCCGCCGCCGTAGCGTGACGCTGCAAAGTGTGTGTGTGTGTGTGTGTGTGTGTGTGTGTGTGTGTGTGTGTGTGTGTATCATCAGCAGCCCTGAGGCGGACGGGAGAGCGGACGTTGACGTGCCTTCGGCTTCGACTGCTCGCTGCCCCCCCTCCCCCCCCCACCTCCAGCAGTCACCGCCGTAGCGAGCGCGCAGAAGCAGAAGTTGGTGTTGTTGAGGGCCTCGCGCACTGGCAAGCGGCTAAACTCCCCCCCTCCCACCCACACCCTCCCTCCCCCTCCACCCCTCCACCCCTCGCTTACTCACCTTCTCCTCTGTCGCTCTCCATCTGAATTTTCACAAGCGCTCGAAGCCTGCTCCTTCCGCCCCTCTCACCCCCGCGCCGCGGCCGGGGTGCGTCGGCTCACAAAGGCTCCCCGTCTACGGCGCACGCGGGGGTGAGAGGGAGCGAGAGAGAGAGGGAGAGATAGAGAGAGAGATAGAGAGAGAGAGAGAGAGAGAGAGAGAGAGAGAGAGAGAGAGAGAGAGAGAGAGAGAGAGAGAGAGAGAGAGAGAGAGAGAGAGAGAGAGAGAGAGAGAGAGAGAGCGAGTGTTTGACGCTCCGCCAACAGATGGCGCTGAGTGGCGTCGCGGTGTCACAACTGCACACTCCCGTGATGCCGCCACTAGTTGAATTTGCCGCCGTTTTACGAGTCCATCGCGCGCGGTTGGCAGGTGCGCACTTGGTGTGTGGGTGCGAGAGAGACAGCGTGTAACGTGAGACGTGAGCGCGGCCGGGCATGGCAGCATGGCCAGCGGAGCATGGCGGAGCACGGCGGAGCGGACGACACATGACTCGGTCGGTGCAGTCTAATTGACCGGAGGAAACCTATACGCTGCGCTGTGCGTTTGTGATTCTCACACAATCTCACATACACAACACACACACACACACACACACACACACGCACACACACACACACACGTACACACACTTATTTTTATACTCCCCTCAAATCAACTTGAAGCACTACACGTACGGCCGGAAATATAAAAATCAAGAAATGGACAAAAGACAAATTGCCGAAGGAACTTCGATGAAAACTTGAAAATTCTCCTCGGCTTTTGCCCGCGTTTATTTTTGTCCGTCGACAGGAAATATATCTCCACTCAATCTTGTCTCGAAAATTGGCGCCCCTTGTAAGTACCCACCCCCTTTTCGGGTCCGTCTTTTCTCATATCTTACTCTGAGGTAAGTTTCGATAGAAATTTCATAGGATTTGCTCGCAAAATGGACCTGGGACGACGAGAACAATGAACGGTGGGAATGTATTTCCATGCCGAGGCTGGGCGCAACGCATCAAGTCAAAGATAATCGCGGTCCGCTGACAGAGTGCAGCAGATGCGCCGCGGCCAACTTGATAACGCGCCCTCAAACTTGTGCCTGCGGCCCCCGCGGCCCCCGCGGCCCCCGCGGCCCCCGCGGCCCCCGCGGCCCCCGCAGCCCCCACGGCCCCCACGGCCCCCACGGCCCCCGTGGCCCCCGCAGCCCCCACGGCCCCCACGGCCCCCGTGGCCCCCACGGCCCCCGCGACCCGTCCCCATGCTCAGCCTAGCCTGCCTACCGCGGGGTTTCGCGTCGCGCAATTCCAACTTGGTGTTCATCAGCGCCCTCTTGTTCGCGTGGCTCCGCAGAGCTCCGCCTGGCCAACGCCAACGAGGCCTCCCGGGCCTACCTGCCGCTGCTGGCGCTGCTGCCGCGGGCCGCGGGCTGCCGCCTCGCCTCGCCTCTGACTCCAACAAAAGACCGACCTCCTCCAACCCCTTCCCTCCCCTCCCCTCCCCCGACCCCAGGACTCCCGCGAGGACCGGCCGCATTGTGCTGCTGTGCGGTGTATGGCGGGGATTGTGCGCGCGGTGGGAGAGGAGAAGGAGGGACCAAACGACAAAATGACTCTTTTTTCTCTTTTCCAAAATCCCTGTCGTCGCGGTTCGGGATATTAGGACGAGGACAATAAGTTGTGACGCTCCGAGCCCGCGCCCGCGGGTGGGGAGGGGTGGGGTGGGGTGGGGTGGGGTGGGGTGGGGTGGGGTGGGGTGGGGCTGGGTGCGGCCGCACCGCGGAGCTTCGCCTCGCTTCGTCCCGGACCCGGGGAGCCGCTGTCGGTGCCCCCAGGCCACTCCTCCCCGGCCCGGCCCGGCCCGGCCCGGCGGTCTGTCGGACGGACTTCCGTCCGCTCGCCCGCGCATGCGCCACGCCCATTCGTCTCCAGCGCGCGCCCCGGCTTGGCTGCTTGGCCCGGCACGACAGCCTCGGCAGCCTATCGGCCTCTCCTCACATGCACTTGGCTCTTACTCACGTGCATTCCAGAGGCGAGATCACTTTTTAAAAATACGGTGTAATAACCCTGTGAATTTCAACTGAATAAGGTTGATTCAAAACATTCAACAATGTCAATTTACTTTGCGATGTGTCCTAGGAACAAAGTCCGATGTCTCAGCGGGACCTTCCCTTTCTTCTTATTCTGTGACAATTTATAGAACACTGGCTAGAAACTGACGTTTTCTCTCAAAATCTGATGATGAGAACTACTTATGTGAAAACTATCTGAAAGCTGTCCCTTCCGTCGAAAGTGTTTCGCGGGGAATTACCTAACGCGCTCGGGCGCTCACCACAAAAAGAAATGGCGTCCTCTCATTTTCGGACGAACCCTTTCGGACCTGGCCCAAAGGGCGGGCGGGGGGGGGGGGGGGTAGGCACGCTGCAAACGCAAACCACAACGCAATCAGCCCAGCTTTGGAATGGAATGAATTAAAAGTCGGAGGGCGAGTGGGTGTGGAGCGGCGCGTGCGAGGCTAGTGCGAGGCGCGCCAAACAGGCGAGGAGCCACCGCATTCGACTCCATTGTCAGCACCGAGCGTGTCAACACGGTCTAATACAGCGCCATAACACGAAGCCACGGACGCAAGATTTTTGTCAGCGCGGGGGCTGTGCGGCTTAACCGACCCGTTAGAAAAACTGTTGGCTGCACTGCTGTCCCCCCCCCCCCCCTCCTCCTCTTCCTCTATTTTGGAAAAAGAAAATGGTGTAGCATGTATGTACGCTATAACACAACGCGGGCTTTCATCGGCTCTGCCTTCATTCGGCGTTTCTCCTGTTTGCCTTTCGTCCATGTGTGAGTTCGCGCAGCAAGAGAGGGGGGGAGAGAGAGGGAGAGAGAGAGAGAGAGAGAGAGAGAGAGAGAGAGAGAGAGAGAGAGAGAGAGAGAGAGAGAGAGAGGGGGGGGGGGGGGGGTCGCTCATGCGGGAGGGAGTGAGATGCCGCATCTCCTAGGCGTGGCGCAATGATTCCGACCCACCCGCTCTACCCTGCCCCCGCCAAACACACCGTTCTCTCTCTCTCTCTCTCTCTCTCTCTCTCTCTCTCTCTCTCTCTCTCTCTCTCTCTCTCTCTCTCTCTCTCTCTCTCTCTCGCCCCAACGAAGGAGCCCGATGATGATGGGCTGTAGCATGTAGTGGCATGGCATAGTACCGCAGTTGCCGCTGAGCAGCACATTTGCTGACGATTTCAACTATAACGTAATCTTCTGTTTAATAATCGACAGTCTTCCACGATATAAAATCGAATTAAGACGGTCCGGTGCGCGCGGCAGCCAATCTCGCCAGTACTCCAGATTTACTTAATTAGGGAAGAGGTAAAGAGATCGCTGCCCGAAACACATTACTCATTTACTCTTTTACAGGACCAAAAGCAGCGGCAGCATTCCTATAGGATCACCTCTGACTCCCAGCGCGCGATTCGCCGAAAAGGTAAACGGAAAAGGTGGTTCAGGTTGGCGGTACATCGCGGGCGCCAGGTGCCTCACGTGATCACGTAACTGCCAATAGGGAACGTGAGTGCCTATTCGCAGGGAAGAGATGATTGACTCGTTTAGCCGCAGCAGAGGCGGCCCCGTAGGCGGCCGCGCTCGGGTTTCACGCCACCCCCGCGCTGCCGCACAGCTTCGACTAGTAACGTCAGTGTATATTCGTTTTCACTTTTCTGATACGACACAAAACGATGCGGAAACACGGAGGAAAAAGGAGTTGCGCGGTCGCAAACAGTTTTTAAGTCGGTTTCCAGACAAGCAGAAAGTTTTGGTTCTGATGAGAAAAATTTGGTTAGGGGAACTACGTTGTGGTGAGGTACGTTGTGGACCAAATTTTTTTTAAAATTTTAATGTTTTTCTTTTAATGTTTGTCTGGAAATCAACTGAAAATTTAGTTGCGACCGCTAATCCTCTTTTCTACGCGTCATGGATAAGGAAAGCTGCGCTGCTCTGGCGAGAAGGCGTGCGTGCCCGCATGCGTGGTCGCTAATGGTGTTCGCGGGTTCAACACCCGTTCACGAGCGGCTCGGCTTCACGTTTTACCGCATCGTCAGTCGTCGTCTCACCGTCCTGCGGGGTCCTGCGGGGTCCTCCGGGTCCTCCGGGTCCTCCGGGTCCTCCGGGTCCTACAAGTCCTCCGCGAGACGCCGGATCCGCGTCGGCGAGCTGCGGTCTTGATGCGAGTTTAAAAGGCGCGATTCCTCTTTTTTTAAAAAATTCTTTTCTTCATTTTTTTTTCTATCTGTTGGCTCCGCTGGGGAGAGGGGGGGGGGGGGGGGGAGCAGCGAGCAGGCGAACGCGCGGCCCCCACGCCGCGGCCTCCGCGCCGCCAACGCCACGAGGCGGAGGGGAGTTGGTAACCCCATTGGAAACCCGATCTCGGTGCCTTTGTGCAGACACACCTAACCTCAGAGCGAGCCGAGGCACAGCCTGCCGTCAGAGGCCCGCCGCCTGCCCAGCCCGGCACAGCCCGGCACAGCCTGCCCTGCAGGGGTGCACCACACCAACACATGCCACCGCTCCGCATCGCGCCGCCGCTGTGCTTTGCAACTATTTTATAATCTGCGTCAGTTGTTATGCGCGCCGCACGGCCCGCCCATCACCCCGCAGCCTTTTATGGGGGAGAGAGAGGGGCGAGGTGGAGGGGGTGGGGGGAACGGGGGGAGGGGAGGGGAGGGGGGGGGATCGTTTTTGTTGCGTGCGGTTTTGTGGTGTGGGGCGGCGGGAATCCTGCTGCTCCGCGCGCCGCCGCCGCCGCCGCCGCCGACAGCCAATCACAACATCGGAGCCATCCGAAATCCGTTGCCTCTAGGCGTGTTGCTGTATTTGCTGCTGCTTCGCTATAGATTTTCAATGCCAGCAAAAAAATTCGCGTTTCCTCGAAATACACGTTACTACCGCGAGACTATAGTTTAGGAAATTTTGGGAGACATCAGACTTCAGAGCAGCACGGCAGCACGGCAGCACGGCAAAATCGAAAGCGCTTGATTCAGTGTAACTTTTGCAAGGTGGTGCAAATCCTACATATTTTTTTTACCCGATACTTTGCGCCCCGAGTGGGTCACATTCTTCTTTCCGAACGCTCGCCTCACACCAGCACGGTCTCAAGGTCGCTTGAGGTCATTGCGTTTCCCTTTCCGCTGCTTCGAATGGGTGGCCATCGAGGCGGTCATGCGAGGAAGTATCGGAGTCCGATCCCACCCCCCTCCAGGACTGCCCATTTATTTGTATATTTTTCTGAAGCTGCTTGACGCAGTGGCGTTTCTCGGCGGTGCGGTGTCGGCGCTGAGCCTTGCGTTGATGTCGCCGACGAGGTCCCCGCCAGGCACCAGGTCCTGGTGGCCGACGGCGGCCTGCGAACAGCCCCCGCACTACTCCGGACACCCCGACCACCACCGCGCCGCCGCCAGCGGGGGCCTCGGGGATGGAGTCCTTCCGACGGGCAGCCGACGGCCTCCTCACGGTTCTCTCTGACGGCATCCTGACGGAGTCCCGGCCGAGTTCACGCGGTTTACTTTGGGTTCGCGGGGGACGAGTTTGTCCGCCGCTTTTCCCGATTGTCGCCGAGTGACAATGAAGGGAAGGGGAGCGACTGGGGCGGCGTGCCCACCCCCGCCGCCCCCCGCCGCCCCCCGCAGCCACCCGCCCGCCCCCGGCCACCCCCCGCCGGCCCGCTCACACCTCGAGACTCCGCCCCCGCGGCAGCGTGCGCTGGCTGAGGGCGGGCTGCCATTGGCTGGTGGCTGGTGGCGGCTGGCGCCCGGCCGTGGCGAGCCGCGCCGCCCCCAACCCCGCCCCCCGGGGGCAGCGCCGGGCCGTGGCGAGCCCAGCCGGCCGGGCCGCCGCCGCCGCCGAGGCGGGCTCCAGGCCGCGGCCGTGTCAGTCCGAGTCTCGTTGTGGTGCGCGCCGCCGTGATGGTGAGGTCTGCTAGCCGTTAGGGGGCGTTGGGCGACGACGTGGTCCCCGGGCCGTAGCGCGACGGGAGCGTGTGCAAGTGCAGTGAGCGAGTGCGAGCGAGTGCGCGCGAGTGCGCGAGTGAGCGAGTGAGAGAGTGCGTGTGCAAGTGCAGTGCAGTGCAGTGCAGTGCCGGCGGCCACGGTGGAATCGCTAGCCCGCCTCCCGGACGGGGGCCACGCAGCCCACGAGGCCTCCCACGGGGTCACATCCCCGGACCGGGCCTCCGGCTCGGCCTCCGCATCGGCCTCGGGCCTCTCGTTGGCCGCCGGGGCCTCCGGGGCCAGTCCCAGCGCCGTCACGTGGATAAGAAACCATCAGCTCTCCCTTGTAAGTGTGCGACGGCGTCCTGGGGAGCGGTTACCCTTACGCCCCCCCGGCCCCCCCGGGCCCCCCGGCCCCCCGGCCCCCGGGCCCCCGGGCCCCCCGGCCCCCCGGCCACACTGACAGCCCGGTGGCCGAGGCCGTTCACAAGCCCCGGACCTGGATTTCATCTCGGTGGTTTGAGGAGAAGGCGTTCTGGGGTAGATTCCTCCGCGCTCGAGCGCCCCGCCGCCGGCCGGGCGCTCGAGTACGGTGTATCGCACGGAAAGGGTGGGGGGGTGCTTTCGGGCATTTCGCCCGCATTTCGGTCGGCCGCCAAGCCTGCCCACAAGGCGCCATGACCCGTGACGGGGAGCTGGATAGGCAACGGGTGCACCGGGACATCCCCCCTGCGGCCTGCGGGGCCGATGGCGCACCTTGGCGCACCTCTGCAGGAGGAACACACCGGACGCTCACTCCCTGTCGTTCTGGTGTAACCTCTGCAGCTCGCCGAGGTGAAATCTCAACAGCCTGTCAGATTTCGCACAGGCGCTCCCGGAAAATCTGAGGAAATGGTTTGTCGTGGCGGGAAGGGTCACTCTCGTCGGCAACGGATGTTATCGTTTCTACATTTCTTTCGCCTAGACGCGAAGAAAGTGAAGTCGGATTTTTGTTACACCGTCGTCTGTGGAAGCGGCCTCCCTGGCTTCGGCGATCGCAAACAAACGGCGAATAGTGCTTTGGCGGCTCTAAGAGATTATAACGCAGTGTTTCTCAGAAGAGGCGGCGCTGCGGGTTTATTGTGTCGGCAATGTGTTCTACATGCAGAAGCCGTTTATGTACGGCATCACTCTTGCGGCAGCGGATATCTCGACCATAACATCACCCGAAACAGGCAAAGTAGTGTAAATAAATAAAAACTTCAGCAAACTTGTGTTTTAAAACGGATATCCCTTCGGACATCGTTCATGCAGACAGCAATCGGATACTTAACCCAACACCCGACCAACGATTCTATGTCATTCTGACGGCAATTTTGAGTACATTAATTTAGTATTCTGCACGTCTCTCTTCGAATTGGAATGAAATTTATGAGAAATGGAAGTGCAGTCAAAATACACAAATTTTTCACAATATAAATTTGATAGAGAATTTTACGCACACATCATGGGTAATTCTGCATGCGTAGCTCGTCATAAAATCGCAATTGAAAAAGAAAGCACAGCAGGTAAAAATATCACGCCCTCCAAACACTAGCAATAATAGCAGCTTTATAAAATGCCCACTTTTGAGAAGAGTGCGAATTTTTCTCACCTGCATGCCACATTTTTCCCAGTGCGATTTTATTTACCAGGACCCCCTACCTGACGTACGCACAGAATCGTCCAATAATTATTTCCAAAAATTATATCCTTTAATTCTAATGTGTTGCACCTCGTCGCAATGGTCCAGCAGCCTCCGCACCAGCCTCCGCGGGTTCGAACCCCGACCGGCACCGGCGCCTTTGGCGTGCAGTACTCGGCGGAGGCCGGCAGCCCCCGCGAAGCACAAAAGACCGATCCTTTTGCTGCATGGGAGGTCCGGGCCGGTGCAGCAAGAGCAGAGGCCGTCGCTGTGCTACCGGCGGGGGCTGTCGGCGGGGGCTGTCGGCGGTATAGGGCCCCCGATGGACGCCCATTGTCCACAATTATCCACCTGCATGAGCCGATGAAGGCCCCGGCGGCTCTGTGCTGCTGTGCGCCGCTCTGATGCCGTGCTGCCGATGCTGGGCGCATACCCACCCCTGGCACGGCACGGCACGGTACGGCACGGCACGGCACGGCACGGCCCGAGTGGATGCCTGAATAGAAAAGCCATGTGCAGTGGGGCTGGGGCCCGCTGGGGCCCACTGGGGCCGGCCGGGGCAGCCGGGGCCCCGGCGCACGGTAGCCGGTAGGTCCAGCGGTACCCCGGCACAGCACGGCACAGCACGGCACAGCACGGCACAGCACGGCACAGCACGGCACAGCACAGCACCGGCCATTGAAACCCGGAGGGCCGCGCCTTTCAACGCCGCCAGGCTGTGCCGGGCTGTGCCGGGCCCAAAGCAGCACCAAAGTAGTATCTGTTTCCTGACGAGGAAATAATGCGCCTCTCTGTCCGTCTGCCGCCAGTCATCATCTCCATCCCCATCTCTCTCTCTCTCTCTCTCTCTCTCTCTCTCTCTCTCTCTCTCTCTCTCTCTCTCTCTCTCTCTCTCTCTCTCTCCATCCCCCCCCCCCACACACACACGCGCGCGCGCGCAATCCGATGAAATCCGAAAGAAAGAAGGGTCGCGCAGATTGCAATTGCGAAAACTTTTCAAAATATGCACCGAAAAATTCATGGAATGTAACTCATTCAATCAAGATTATGGAGTTGGGTCGACATCCGGAAGCAGGATTTTACCGAATTTCACAAAAGTTTTAAACTTGCAGCTAACCTTTTTGTTCGGTGCAACTAGCAAAGAACTTGAAATAATTTACCACTTGTCCGGAAATAAACGGAAAAAATTAGTTGCGAATTCCATCTTCTTCTTGTTTTCTCTGTGCACACTCTCAAAAAACAATGCTTAAATCAAGCATGGTATGCTCCGCCAAGCATAATATGCTTGTTCCAAGCAATACTATGCAAGATTCAAGAATATTATGCTTGACTCAAGTATCGTCACACTGGCGCCAAACACTTAACGTACATCCTTGCGTTTAGTTCAAGCATTCATTTTTGAGAGTGCAGGTGGCAGATAGAAAGGGCGGTGAGCAGAGCTAGGGGGCAGGGCAGAGGGCAGGGCGGGGCGGGGCGGGGCGGGAAAGGGCAAAGGGTGGTGGACACTGCGGGCGCCTAACGCGCGGGGAAGACTGCCAAGTGCCTCGCGGGGGCCTGCGGGGGGTGTTGTTACACACACACACACACACACACACACACACACACACACACACACACACACACACACACACACACACACACGCAGCAGCAGCAGCAGACGACGGCACGGGGTGCCAGAGCGCGCTGCGAACAACACATCGCATGCGCCCCAGCGCGTCACACGTCTTATCGGTCGAGTGGCAACTTTACGTAATATGCAATCATCGGCCAGCAAATTTGCCCCCCCCCCCACGGACACGCGCACGCGCACTCGCACGCACACGGGGACACGGGGTGCGCGCGGCGCTATAACAGTTTTCCGCGTTGGGCTTCCGGAGAGGTCCTCGGCGAGGATCAAGTGTGCGCGCGCACTCCACGCCTGCTGTTGCCGCTCTCCCCGTGTGTCGTGTGTGTGTGTATGTATGTGTGTGTGTGTGTGTGTGTGAGTGTGTGTGCGTGTGTGTGCGCGTGCGTGCCGCGGTGTAGTGGCGTGCGTAGCGCAGTGCGAGTCGTGTAGTGTCCTCAGGAAAATCAAAGTCACCGTAGCATTTCTCGACTTTCAGAAACGCCAACCGCGCTCTTGTGAGGTTGGTGTTCTCGTGTCGAGAGGGGAAAAATTATCTGAGTTTTAGCCTGAAATTTAATACATGTCAATTAAATTTTCCACGTATTTTTGTTTAATTTATTTCTAAACTGATACATTTTTCATTTTTATTTTTTATGTGTAAGTTGTGTGTAAGTTTGTTTGTTTTCTGAATCTGAAACTAGGAGCTACGTACGTCCGTTATTTCGAAGGGGTGAGACCACCGTTTTTCTCACAATTTTCGCTTCTGTACCCCGTTTCACCGTGCGTCGGGCCCCGTTGTGTAAACCGAGCGTGACGCGGGAGGGGGGGGGGGGGGGGGGCTAATCGAATCATTACTGGATGAAGAAGCATGGGGACTGTCGCAGCCAGCATGAGCCATGCACACGCGGCGCGGCGCGCGGAGCCCAGCGGAGCCGGCGGGGGCGGCGGGGGCGGCGGGGGCGGCGGGGGCGGCCCGTACTACGCTATCCGCCCCTCCCGCCCCTTCCCCAAGGCCGAGCTAGAGGCCGGGGCCCCCGCCGCTCCTGACCCTGACCCTACAGCATCTCCCCCTGGGAGCTCGGCAGCCCGGAGCACCGGCAGCGAAAGGCCGCACAGCCCAGCGATACGTAGTGCACCACCACACCTCATCGTGCGGCGGAAACACACAAAAATGGGTCATTTTATTTTCTTGTATTTTTTTTCTTCAAATCTCCTGGCACCAAGCTTGAAATCTCAAATCCTTAATATGTTATTTCTAAAGCCCTTCGAATCGCGCGTCTGTGTTGTCCGAAACGCAATGTCGCACTGTTTGACAATAATCGTTTTCGAATATAATCTCGTTCGTCAGAGCGGCACACACTTCCATTACGGGAGTAATAGGCCGCCCGGGCTCCCAGCGCGCGCCTGCCACTTGTTTTGACGACCCCCCATGGCGCGCTCAAGGACCTGCAGGACAAGAGATCCGACGCGGCCCCCCCGCGGGGACCCCCGGGGCAGGTCGTGGGAGCCGGCGGGAGCCGGCGGGAGCCCATCTAGGCCGTAAAGCTGTGCGTGTAGTTTAGGCCGACTTCAGTTCGTGGAGCTGCCCAGAAACTGCGTCCCGTCTGCTGGGACAGTCCCGAAGAGAGTTCACACTTTTCACGAACAATCATGAACGATTCTGTTGTGCATGGGCCATAATATGGGTGAGGACTGAACACAAACGTGCACTATATTAGAGTACTCCGGAGAATCCCGAAACGGAAGTAAGAAGTCGTAAGAAAGAAGAAGAACGCTAAGAGTGATCCCCCCCCCCCCCATTTTCACCACCTTGAGTTCTGATTCTACGTTACGACTTTTTACTTCCGTCTTGGTCCTCTTGGGCTTGGGAACGTAATCAACGCTATGCCATACGATGCCACCACCAATGGACGGTTGCGACGGACCCCAAAAAGCCTCTTTGCCGGACTGTTTTGCCTCGAACAAAATCCATCAGCTTGTGCTTGGTTCGTGGACGGACCCCTGTTACATGCGTGTCACTACTGCTACCTCCACCACCGCATCTCAATTGATTGAAGGCTGAAAAGGAACCCAATTTGTTTTGGTGCCCGGCACACGACGGTGGTACGGATGGGTCTGTGATGTGTGTTTTGGTTGGTTTCGGCCGCCCCCGCCGCCGCCGGGGGCCGGCGGGGGGCGGCGGGGGGGCGGCGGGGGCCTCTACGGGACCCTATCCACCGCACGTCACCCGTGGCCGCCCGGAGGCCCGGAGGCCCGCAGGGCGTATTACGGTTTTCCGTATTGTGTTTGTTTTGGTTCGGAGCGGCTGCACCACGGCACGTTCCGACGCCGCCCGGTGTCACAGCCCCTCCGCCATACAGGGGGGGGGGACACCGATGACGTCACACCGCGTTACGTATTTCCCGGACGTCCTGCCGCTACACTCTCACTCTCTAACTTTTTTTTTCCCCCAACAACTTAAAAAAAAAAATTATTATTCTCTCTTTATTTTTCGTCTTTGTGGTCTCATACCTCAAGCGGACTGACGCGGCGGTCACCAAGCCGTCAGACTGCAGGCAGGCAGGCAGGCAGGCAGGCAGGCAGGCAGGCAGCACCCAGGCAGGCTTTCCGAGGCTCTGCAGGGCACTGCCAGCCTAGTCAGGATGAGATGGAGCCGAGGGATAAGAGAGATGAGGTTATTGTCAACTCTCGTCCTCTGCACTGCTACGTGATCCAATCGCACCTTTGTGTCCACCGCCAGTCTGTGTGTGTGTGTGTGTGTGTGTGTGTGTGTGTGTGTGTGTGTGTGCGGGGGGGACGCGGGCACCATATCCATCGCACATTTTCGCTCTTGAGTATTCGGGTGGGATTGGCCTCCTTTTGAATCGCCACTACCCCGCAGAGGAGTGGGTCAGTCGTACGGTCTGCATTTCCCCTCCATTGTCGTCATAATGCATGTTTGTACACTCGCCGTTCATCATATACGAGGATCTTTACATAGTCGTTGCGGGTCTATTCGGTTCTAAGGTTTTTGTCGGCAGTTGCTTGGACTATATAGCTCTGTGAGAGGCCCATGGAGGGGCCGAGGTTCGAACACCAGCCGTGCTCCCCGTGCTCTCTGTGTGTGCCACACACACACCACCCTCTTTGCCCCGTTAGCCCTTAAAGCCCTAGTAGGGCACACAGGGGTCAAGGGCTTGTCCGGTAATCGGAGACGGCGGCCGGCGACTCGGCCCGGCTGATCTGAGGTCTGAGCGGGCGAGGCACTGCCCGGCACTGCCCGCAAGGGGAGAAGATTCGTGTCATTCGCATAAGTGTTTTTTAGCTAGTTGATTTCCAGACGATCGATCACGTTTGGTTCTGAGAATTGATCTTTCATTGCGGGAACCAGTTGTTTTAGTTGAGGAAAACAACTTTCTAGACTTTCTAGCAAAGAATTCTCACAACGAAATTTTAGTTCTTAGAACCGAATAACTTTATTGCTTGTCTGGAACTAAAACTTACTTGCGAACACTGCTCTTTCATCTCCGTACCGCGCAACCTGAAAGTGAAAATGTTAACATTTAAAAATGGATCGATATCGTACGTTGAACCCTATTTTATTTTTTATAAAGGCGGGAGATTTGGGGGGGGGGGATTAATGAAAACATGATAGTGGTATCGCAAGTTGTATGCTGTATGCTCAGTGATTGGACTTTATTATTTTAGATTTTTTGAAAATGAATTCCTGAATTTTTACTTACACGTATAGTATACCTTTTACGCTCGTTCGCTCTTGGCCTCCGCAGAGGTGGTGGGGGAGGGGTGGCAGTGCAATACAGATGCACAGCCTTCCGCCATTGGCGTTCGCAGCGCCGTTATTCGCCCTCGCCACCCACTGGCCGATCGCCAAGGGCGCCAAGGAGGAAAGGTACTTCCGCGGGTGGGACGTGCGGAAGCACACTGCATCCTGTCCGGTTGAAGCTGGGGAGGGAGAGAGATGGGGGGGGGGGGGGGCTCGAAAACTCTGAGGCAACTTTGCTGGATATATTTCAACTATACTTATTTCAAAGACCACACCGTGGATACGTACTCCAACTTCAAACCTCCCTATTCCAAGAGGGCGGTGCCGTACTACACTGCAAGAAAAGCACGGGTCAACACTGTTTGGTTTGCAGAGTATGACGACTGCTGAAGCAGACTAATTTCAAAAGCCCCCATCGTACAACACACTTCAGGTGGGCGCCAGGACCCGACTCCTCCTGGACCTCCGCCCTCCGCTCCGTTTCCACCACTCATGTCCGACCTTCTCTCCACCTCATTTGTCTCTCTCTCTCTCTCTCTCTCTCTCTCTCTCTCTCTCTCTCTCTCTCTCCTGCTCTGAAAGAAGTACAAATTGTGTGTTGCGCGGTCTGTGCGCGCTCGTGATGATGGCAACTTGAAGCTGTGATGGCGCGGTGTGCCGTGTGTGTGTGTGTGTGAGAGAGAGAGAGAGAGAGTGTGTGTGTGTGTATGTGTGTGTGTGTGTGTGTGTGTGTGTGTGTGTGTGTGTGTGTGTGTGTGTGTGTGTGTGTGGACGGGGGTCCGGTGGCCGGGCCGTGGTGTTGTAAGCCACGCCCACCAGGCCGCAGCGGCACCCCCTCCTCCCCCTCCCCCCTCCATGCGCGCTGCCTTTCCGCGCCACGCCTTCTCCTGCCCACCGCGCTAACCAGAACCACACGCCACGCCACGCCACGCCACGCCCGGCCACGCCACACCTCGGCGGACAATGGGGGGTGTTGCTGCGGCCTATGGAGGTTCGTGAGGGGTGAAAGGGGGGAGGGGGGCAGCACGGATAAGCGGGGAGCACACTCACACACACACACACACACACACACACCTCCATACGTACACTGTCATATTTATCGCACCCATCCCCTCTGCTTTTGCTGTCAGATTTTCCCCGTGCGTTTTGTGAGGTGCTTGGTGCTTTATTTGAAATGCCTTATCATTTTGCTTGAGAGCCACTTGAGAATGGAAGGGACATTATGATCGTGGACTTGATCAGAAGAGAAATGACCAGAGGAGGCTGTTTTGAGAACGTGCCACTACATTTAAGATTTGAGATCGTACTTAGACTGGTTTGCGTCACGATTCCGCTGACACGGACCTTTTCAGATTAAAAAATAAATAATTGAGAAATGAGTCGGGTTCATCATTCCTTTTCAGAAAGGTCGTTGACCCCATTTTCGGGATCCCCTCCCCCCCTCAATCTCAGACTAAACGGGTACCACAAAGCTTCAAAAGTTAGGGCACGTTTTCGAAACAGCCTCTTCAAGTGCCGCATCAATGATGCTGATGATGACTTTGATGATGTTTGCAGGAGGAGGGGGTGGCCGCAGCCCTGGGGGCCAGCCTGATCCAGCAGCGGGAGGGGGGGGAGCGCGCCCTGACCGCCTTCCCCCGGGAGCTGTCCCCCCTGGCAGGCAACACCCTGCTGGGGGCGGGCCTGGTGGGCGGGCCTGCCCGGGACTCCTGCGCCGAGGCCTTCTGGAAGATGCCCCACAAGGGTGAGTGGAGTGAGTTCTCTAACAATAGCGGACGACAAATCCTCGTCCAATTTTTATTTATTTTCCCCCCCCCCTCGCGCCCCTAATCCCTAAAACCTATTTAAAAAAAAAATTCCCCCATTGAAATTTTACAAGAACTTTTGAGTGAAATATTTCTGCAATTTCTTCAATATGTCTGCATCTTTATTTTTTTTTCAAAAATACTTCAAGTGGGCGGACGTTGGTAGTGTGAGAAATCGCACGGCGCGAGGTGCATTGCATCCCCCGCCGCGGGTGGGAGGGGCTCCGGAGGGGGTGGCGGCGGCCGGTCAGGAGGAGTAGTACTACCCGACAACTCAATCGAGGGGCGGGCGGGGGCGGGCGGGGGCGGGCGGGGGCGGGCGGGAAAGGGGGGGGGGGGGCGCCAACACCGCGGAGCCTGTGGAGCCCAGCCCGGCGTCGGCGGCACTTTGACGGCCACTCGGTGTGAGTAATACCACGCCGGCGTGAGGCCGAGGCCGCGGGCCGCCGTCGGCCGCCGGTCCTGGGGTCACGTGCATACGCAATCGGGGCGCGTGTCGTCCTCTCTCTTTCCTTCTCTCTCTCTCTCTCTCTCTCTCTCTCTCTCTCTCTCTCTCTCTCTCTCTCTCTCTCTCTCTCTCTCTCTCTCTCTCTCTCTCTCTCTCTCTCGCTCATTTCACGTTTTACTGAGCGTCGAATATTGCGCGCACGCGTCGCCGCCCGGTATCCCTGCCGACCGCAGCGCCGGGGAGGAGAAGACGGCGCCGCGTAAAATGAGACTGGAAATAAAGCAGTTTGGCGTCAAAGGGAGCCGCGAGACGCGAGCCCGTAATGAGTGCTGCCAACGCGCTGGGGAAAAAAAAAATCATCTCACGGCGTAAATCGAGTCGTGCTACCAAACACCGAAGAAAAATGGGTATCCGCGTCGAAAAGTACATCAAGTCTGCCGTGTTGTCCCGCTGGGATAGAAAGAAAATTTTTGAACACAGTTTAAAATAAAATTTTGAACGAAATTTTTTTAAAAAATTCTGTGCTAGAGCCGCATGTTTTCCTCGTTTGCGCGACCACAAAAGGGAACGATGAGAGTTGCTGTACTGGCCGAGGGGGGGGGGGGGGGGGGGCGGCCCACACCTCATTAGTGAGTGCGAGAGAGAGGAGGTCTAACGAACGACACCTACAAACATTCCTCCCCCCCCCCCTTCCCCCCGTTTTCAGCGAACACATAAATATTTTATCTGCGTAATTTGCGAAATAACCGCCCCTCATCTTGTTTCTTCTTGTTCATCTCGTCTTTGTGAAAGAAACGTATCGCGGCGGAGAAATGTTATATTATTGCTTGCATCCGAGCTTCATCATACATTGACCGATTTCTGGCACGGATCGAGTCGATAGTCAACCGATAAATTAATCGAGAATCGATTAGCCACCTCACTTGGCGATCTCTGCAGGAACGGTATACTACGCTTGTCGGGCCCTCCCTCCCTCCCTCCCCAGCCCCGTTTCTCCTCCCCCCAACAGTCTAATGAAGTAAAGAGCCCCGACGGAGCCATGTCCTGGTCCGCGGAGCGCGACAGTCACCGCCACCCCTCCGGACTCCCTCGCTCTCTAACACACACACACACACACACACACACACAACAGCAACAACAAGTTAAAGCGATATGATGGCGCGTCATGGGTGATTTCGGTCCGTATTTCGTCACGTGCTTCTCGCCAGGAGATTTCTCATACCTCACTCACTCAAGTTTCTCATAGTCATAACGGCGTGCAGACTGGAGGGAGTGGGGGGAGTGTGCATATAAACACAGGTCATTTCCTCCGCGTCGCGGCGCGCTTCCTGGCGAACACGTGTTCGTGAAGGGGTTGCAGCAGCAGCGGGGTCATGCCGCATTACGCCGCTCGTTGTCAACACTATCCGTTCCCCCTCTCCCCAATCGACATCAAGTAGTATAAATATGTTTTATCTTGTGCATCGCCCCCATCAGGCTCTCCATTCAAATGCTGTTCATAAAAATGACCCCTCCCATTATCTTATATTCATGTGCGCATGCAGATCGCAGTCGCAAATTATTTTCAATGCGTCCAGTACTTTACTGCCGGAAATTCTCGAATAACGTAAGTGTCCCTTTAAATTTTACTTCCAGAGCCAAGAAAAAGCAAAAGACAACTTTATGTACCTAATCTTTCAAAATTGAAAAATTTCATCGTCGAACAGAAGTTAAAAAAAAATGCGTTCGCTACTTCAGCAAATTTTCGTTAGGTAATCTAGCGCGAACATTTCAGCGTTTTTTTTTTTTTTTTTTTATTTGTGCTCAGGCAGCATGAATGTTCTGCAGATTAGCAAAGTAAAATCTGGAGACGCGCATATTTGGCGGACATGGTAGCAGGGATCTCGACGGTACGGCTTTGATCCCTGATCGGGCAGCCCTTCCTTTGATCCTCTCTGCTGCGGCTGCTGCCCCCGCCGCCCCCGCCCGCCCCCGCCCGCCCCCGCCAACCGGACCCTGGCCAAAACCCCCGCGGCGAGCTGCTAGTTTATTATCGATGTAGTTGACTCCTTTACCGCCAATTAACCGGGGCGATGGAGGACGCAAAGGAGGGTAGAAAAAGAGAGGGCGAGAGAGAGCGAGAGAGAGAGAGAGAGAGAGAGAGAGAGAGAGAGAGCAAGTGAGGTTCTCCCCCTCTGCTTTGCTCTCTTCCCCGCGTGTACCGCGCGGGTATCGCGTCCGCTTTGTGCACAAGTGGCACACGCACGCCGCGCTGCCATCAAAACCACGCGGCCGCCACGCGCTTTCTCTCTCTCTCTCTCTCTCTCTCTCTCTCTCTCTCTCTCTCTCTCTCTCTCTCTCTCTCTCTCTCTCTCTCTCTCTCTCTCTCTCGCACTCACTCCTTCCCTCTTCTGGTCGGTGCGTGGGAGCGGTCTGACCAAATTACTATATTGTGCCCGTAATTGGCATTTAGCCGGTTTAGCCGATTCGCGCCCCACCCTGCCCGCGGCCCGCAATCCCCACCACTGCAGCCACTGCAGCCACTGAAGCCACTGCAGCCACTGCAGCCACTGCAGCCACTGCAGTCCACCGCTCAGGGTGACATCGACTCTACACGCGCCGGAATCAATCGCATTATACTCGACATCTTATTGACCGACATGGATAGGTAGAGTATACGCCGGAATACCCCGCAAAGAGGGAGTTTGCCGGAGGAAGTTTTAGAAGTCGTAACGAAAAAATAAAAATTTGCCGGAGTAAATGTCACTCCTTCGATTAAAAAGGCGTTCTTGTTGTCCAATCGTTCTGCACCTTCCCACTCCGCCCTTCCTGACACACACACTCACACACATCCTGTCTTTGCGCGGTGCAACCCCCCCCCCCCCTCTCTCTCTCTCTCTCTCTCTCTCTCTCTCTCTCTCTCTCTCTCTCTCTCTCTCTCTCTCTCTCTCTCTCTGTCTCTCTGTCTCTCTCGCCAGGAATGGAGTTGTTCTGGAAATGTGATTATCCTCGGCAGAAGGCCCTGGCCGCGCTCCACCTCTCCCGCGGCCCGGGGGACGGCAGCGCCGCGTGGCCCCCCGCTCTGGAGTGGCGCAGGGTGCCCGAGAAACTACGGGAGAGAGAGAGAGAGAGAGAGAGAGAGAGAGAGAGAGAGAGAGAGAGAGAGAGAGAGAGAGAGACAGAGAGAGAGAGACAGAGAGACAGAGAGAGACAGAGAGAGACAGAGGGACAGAGAGAGAGAGAGAGAGAGAGAGAGAGGAGGGGGAGGGGGGATGTAAAGTAGGTCCTCGAACATCCTCTGGAGACGTTGGCATTGCCGAGGGTCACTCATTCTGGTATGAGAAATTGCTCTTGTCCCTTGTGGAAGCAAAGCAGCTACTAGCAGGCTGGTGAGCACAATGCCGGCGACGGGATGCGGGATTAGGCGGGCGCACAGCCTCTAGCCTCCCAGTCCCACACCCGCCCTTACTCTCCTGGCCGGTAGGTGGTCGAGTGCGGCCGTCGTCATCCCTCTCATGCACTAATCCTATCGGCCCAAGTGTCGGACACCGCCGCCTAGAGGGCTCTGCGATCTCACCGCATATTCGCGAGCTCTTTGAGGCGCTGCAAGGGAGGGTGGGATCATCTATGTACTGTTAAAATTTAATACAAAACTAATTTAAAACATTTAGGAGGCGGCAAAAGAAATATGTCTCCCAAAAAACAGATCCTATTTTAGATGCGAGAGGTATACACAATACGTCGCCCGGGGGGGGGGTCAATTTAGGTCCGTGCGAGTCCGCAAACCGCGTTTCAGTTGGCAAAAAAAAAAATCCCATAGTTTCCTTTTTCTTTCAAGTTTTGCTTGTTTGAGCGAATGCCAGGTGTCGTGCGTGTTCTCGGCCGCCCCCGCCGCCGCCATGCATCACTCCGGACAGCACCAAGGCACCCGGAGGCCCCGGAGGCGCGCCCCCGGAGGCGGGGGCCAATCTATCTCAACATTGTCCTTCCGGAGTGCATGCGTTCGGGGTTGTTTCATTCTGTATTGGTATGGCTTTTTGCCAGCGCGCGTGTGTGTGTTTATGTGTGTGAGTGTGTTCCATTGTCCGGGCCGGATTTGGGGCGGGTCTTGCGGGCGGTGGTGGCGCTGTGCCACACACATAGACGTTCGCCGGATTTATCCTTTTGCGTCCGGAATTACATTGTCACTCTACTGCTATTGGACCTGTGCCTGTGTGCGTGTGCGTGCGTGTGTGCGTGTGTGTGTGTGTGTGTGTGTGTGTGTGTGTGTGTGTGTGTGTGTTTTTGCTTGAGAAAAGTCATCAACAACAAGATGCTGCTGCCGTGCCGCTATTGGTCCTGTGCCCCCGGGCTGAATGGCAGCATGGGGCGGACAATCAGATTTCGCTCTCTTGCTGCTTCTCTCTGTGGAGATTTGCCGGGCCGAGGCTAAGTGGCGAGGGGTCCCTCACCCATGATGCAAAGCGTGCCAATGATTCACAATTTAAATTTGTTTTCCTGGTGCTTTTGTTCTGTTTTTTTTTTTTACTGATTACTTCTCCCACCCCCACCCCCTCCCCCCTGGTTTTTACTTTTGTTTTGTTTGTGTTTGACATACTTGTTATGAAATATATTTTTTTTTACTTTTTTCCGGGTTATGTGAGTACGAGGGACTTAAATAAGCTCTCTGCTTTGCCGCTGTTGCAGAGGATGACCACTGCCACAGCTCGGCGGCTGCGGCGGCGGCAGCGGTGGCCCAAAGCACGCTGTTCGGCTGCTCGACGGCTGGCCACTCGGGCATCAACCAGCTGGGCGGCGTGTATGTGAACGGCAGGCCCCTGCCGGACTCCACCCGCCAGAAGATCGTGGAGCTGGCGCACTCGGGCGCCCGGCCCTGCGACATCTCCCGGATACTGCAGGTGTCCAACGGCTGCGTGTCCAAGATACTCGGCAGGTGCGGCGCGATGGGTCATACCAAACGGCGTTCCATTTCTGCACCAGGTGTACCGTTTGCCTCACTGTTAAAATTTTTGTCGTAAAATATGATGAACGGAAGAGTATAAATTTTCTTGCACAAACCTAGTTGTCATTTCTAGAAACATAATTTTTCACAATTTAACATCTAATTTTCATCAATTGAGAAAAGAAACTTCTCTTAATATTACGAGAATTTTCGTTCAGGAGAGTAAAATTTTATCCGAAGTGGGATCGAACCCATGTCCTAAGGGCTGGAATGCTCGTACGCAATACCCCCAGACCACGGAACCACATGCTATGGTTCTGATTTCTATCTCGTCTTTGTCGAGCCTTCGTCTGTTCAAAATTCAACATTTTGACAAATTGTTTTTGTAAATTTACAAAAAAATTAATTTTCTGCCCTACGAAGTGTCCTCGTAAAATGAAGGGAATATTTCGTAGTCTTACATCACTTTGTCATTTTCTCATCTTTTCCTTAGCACGGAGCATGAAATGGTACACCTGATAAATAGGCATTTCGTTTTGGACTTCTTCGGAGTGTAGCTCTATTGCGGTGGTCCTAGAGCAGAAAATGAAGGAAACTTGAATTTTTTAAGATGGGGCTAGTTCACCCTCGGCGGAGGCACACTGCTTATTGCCGCGTCCAAGCATTTTCACTTTTCAAACTTTCGTTTTGGAGCCTTATTTTTAAAATACCTGAGCACAACTACAGTCACTAAAAAAATATTTGAATCTCGAATCAAATAGGAAGCAGATGATACCAACTCTAAATGTTTCCTAGTTTTTTAAGGGTTTAGAAATTTAGGAAAAAAAGGGGGAAAAAATATTTAAAAAATCGATTCGACTGCTGCAGGTATTACGAGACGGGCTCTATCAAGCCCCGGGCGATCGGGGGCTCCAAGCCGCGAGTCGCCACCTCGTCCGTCGTCAACAAGATCGCCGACTACAAGAGGGAGTGCCCGTCCATCTTCGCGTGGGAGATCCGGGACCGGCTGCTGTCCGAGGGCGTCTGCAACAACGACAATATCCCCAGTGTAAGTAGTAGTAGCAGCAGCAGCAGCAGCAGCAGCAGCAGCAGGCCGCCGGGGGCGGAGGCCGCCGGGGGCGGACGGGGCCGCCGGGGGCGGACGGCCGGCGGGTGCTGCAAACAACAACAACAACAACAGACGGCAGAGCAAACAGGGCGGCCGCAGTATCGTTTTTATCGTCCGGTAATAGGCCGTGGATTGGCCCTGTCGCCATTAGGCTACCGGCAGGGGTCCCGGCCCAGGTCCGGGCCAGCGTCTGTACAAACACACAGCAAGGGACTGGTTTGCCGTGCCCAGCCGTGCCCGGCCCAGCCGCCCGTGGTTACAGTGTTTACCGAACACGGAGCGAACACGGTGACCCCTGCGGGCCCTGCGGTCTCATGTGAGCGGGCTCTTCCTACCCCGCAACCCGCCTGGGCGCGCGTTCTCAAACCACGTGACCCTGAGAGCAACACCCGAGGCGGCCCGCGGCCCCAAACCCTCGGAATAGGCGTTTCCAATGATACAAGGAATCGGAAGTTAAGGAACAAAAACCCTATTCCAGACCGGAAACACCCGCGGGCAGGTATGAGAAACTTGAATGGCGTTTTGAGTGAACCTGGAGGTTCAAATTTAGTCTCATATTTCTCATACCTGCTCTCGACAGCTTCCGGTACCTGAGAGTTGTGTCAGAGCTACCGCTTCTGGGCCTCGTTATAAACCTCTGTTGTAATGCATGCGGGTGCATCGTTGCACGCAAATCGAAAACAGGACACAGTTTTCCGCGCTTTTTGACCGGGCTGGCTGTCGTTTTTCATCTCTTTCTCTCCCGATAGACGGCGAACATTCGCCTCTTGCATCTGTTCCCACGCACCCCCCTCCCCCGCCGCTGCCACCCCCAACGCCAAAACGGTCCTCCCGCGCAGCACCGCGGCCCCAGCGAACGGTACGGTGTGCCCGGAATCAGTGTAACCACTGAAAGGACTCAAAACACTCAATAGACGTTTCCAACGAGGCTGCGAAGCGGAAGCTGAACAACAGATACACTTCCAGGCAGAGAAAATTATCGAGAGCAAGTATGAGAAATTTTGACGCACAACACTGTTTTTGAAATTGAAATACAGTGGTTGGTGCGAAGAAATGGTGATACACTCCCTGCAGGACGTAATGGCCCCGTTATTGCAAAATTAAACCTGTATTGCAAATAGTTTGTGATCCAATGTATTGCAAACCGTTTGCGATGTAACGGGTCCATTCTTATGGAGAGCGTATCCGGATCAGATATGCGGAGCCTCAAAACGCCATTGAAATTTCTCATACCTGCGTGGAAGTGTTATTTGTTCTTCATAAATTCCGTTTTCAAGCCTCGTTGGAAACTCCCATTATCGAGAGGAAGTACAGGCCGCGCTTTTCCGACCGTTTCGTTTCAGCACCGTTTTCAGGACATTACAATAAGCGTCCGCTTCAAAAACTGGGATATAGCCGCGTGCGTTGCTGCAGTTGTCAGGACTGGCGGAGCGGCGGTGGCGGCGGCGTCGCCAGCAGGCACAGCAGCAGCAGCAGCAGGAGCAGCAGCAGCAGCAGCAGCAGCAGCAGCAGCAGCAGCAGCAGGCACAGCAGCAGCAGCAGCAGCAGGAGCAGGAGCAGCAGCAGCAGCAGCAGGCCGCGCTAGTAGTTGGGGGTGAGGCTGCTGTGTAGTCAGCGAGCCGTGCGATGAGCGCATCAACGGAACAATCTCAGCGCAAACATGTGCCCCGCCCCGTCCCGTCCCGTGCGGCCACGGCAGCCACGGCCTGGTGTTGTCTGGCGTGGCGTGGCGCGGGACGGTCAGGACCAGCCTCCTCGATTGGGGATGGGCCACTGGACTGATCGATGCCTCGGCGGGGCGGCACGGGGCAGATCGACTCCCACCCGCCCTCTCCCTTCCCACAGCTCTCCTTCTCTCTCTCTCTCTCTCTCTCTCTCTCTCTCTCTCTCTCTCTCTCTCTCTCCGCTTAAAAGCGCGCTCCTTTACGTTTTAGTCACGGGCAGGGTGGAGCGAAAGTTGCGCTTATAAAACAACGAAGGTTCAGGAAAACGCGCGAACTTATTGTATGATTGAAAGTAAAAGCTGTAGCCAAAGTAGAGCCCAAGCTGTGTTTCCAGAGCGAAGGCCCGCGGCGCCAGTCTTGTAGTGTGTGATTCGGGGGCCCGAGCCGACGGACTGAACCCGAAGCCCCGCACCTCGGGGCGCGCGCCCTGCTGGCCCTGCAGGTCGGGATGGGATTACCCTGCTCGCCCCCGCGCCGCCCCCGCGCCGCCCCCGCACGGCCCCCGCGCCGCCGCCCCCGCACGCGGGGTATATCGAGCGTGCGGGGTGCTGTGCACTTGGCCGGTCTCCCCGTATGACCCCCGGACATTAGCCTGTTTACCCTATGCACTAGTGCGGACGCCAGCGGGCGCCACAGCAGAGGCCGTTCGTGGTGGTCGTGGAGGCCGTCGGCAACCTGAGGGCCGCGGCAGTGCAGCCACCCCCGCCGAGGGGGGTTGATAAATTAATTCCGAGCGGTACGCGAGGCGGTAAGCAGCCGGCCTGTTCCCGGACTCGCGCAGTTGGCAGCAGCCGTGCGGCGCGGGGGTCCACTGGGGCCCACTGGGGCCCACCACCAGCTAGCCGCCCGCCCCACCGGCCCCACCCCACCCAGTGGGTGGGAGGGGAGGGGCTGCCGAAGACGGCGTGCAAGAGCACATGGCCGCCATGCCGCCGAGCGCCCTAGCCGCCCTTGCCACCCTCCGGGCCTCCGGGGGCGTTCTGAGTTCTGCGGCCTGGCGGGCCCCGGCCCCGGCCCCGGCCCCGGCCCCGGCCCCAGCCCCGGCCCCGGCCCCGGCCCCGGCCCCGGCCCCGGCCCCGGCCCCAGCCTCCCAACCCTCCCCTCGAAATATCGAATTTGTGTGTTGCTGCCGCGGGAGGTCGCCCTCGCGGCTTGGCGGCCTGGCACGGGGAGGACACGGAGGGTCCCTCCCGGCTCCTCCCGGCCCCTCCGCTTTCACTTTTACCCTCCCTCCCCCCCACCCCCACCCTGGCCCCCCCCCCTCCCTCTCCACTCTCCTACCCTGACCGTCTCATCACCTGCTCCGACACCGCAAAATACAAGCTGCGCTACCATAACAAACTGTCGATCTAAACGGTCGCATTTTCGACTTTCATAAAAAAATTCTGCGCTCACTCAATAAGAAAACGTGCTCAATTTCTATAAAGCAAATAATTTCCAAAGTTGGCACCAAAAAAAAAAAATCAATGAGCGGCGCGTCAAATTTTTAATCAACAAACTTCTCGCGTTTGGACAATGTTTCTAAAAATGACAGAAAAAGTCAGGTAAACCTCTCCATTTCTCTCCCCTCGCGGGTTCGGCAGACCGCCATGGCGCTGCGTCGGGGGCGAACACGGTGCGCTCCTGTCGGAAACACGCCCTCGCGGCGGGGCGGGGGGAGGCGGGGCCGGGCGGGGGAGGTGGGGAGGGAAGCGGAGGGGGAGGGGCACCCCGCGCCGATCGGCCCCGTGCGTCCTGCAGTGGAACCTCCCACGATATAAAGACGAAGGCGGCGCTTTCGGCATATCCGAGTGCGAGAAAGAGGGATGCAGATACAGAGGGGGGAGGGGAGAGAGAGAGAGAGAGAGAGAGAGAGAGAGAGAGAGAGAGAGAGAGAGAGAGAGAGAGAGAGAGAGAAAGAGAGAGAGAAAGAGAGAGAGAAGAGAGAGAGAGAGAGAGAGAGAGAGAGAGAAAAGAGAGAGAGAGAGAGAGAGAGAGAGAGAGATAAGAGAGAGAGAGAGAGAGAGATGGGGCAGCACAAAAGGATTGCAACGGGGTCGCGGAGTCTCCCTCGTGAGGCCTGAGTGCACGCTGACGGTGTCAATGCCACACAACCAGCAGTCAGCGCTGGCGGTGTGGGACAGAGACAACAACTTCCATACTTTTATCGTCTCTCTCACACTCGTCGGATGCGGCGGAACGTGGCGCTTAACTCATTGGAACAAATTGTGCAGCACGCGAAGGGTGTAACGCTCGAAACCTTTGTCATTTCTTCGTTAAAAAAAAAAGAAAAACAACAAACAAAAACGCGACGACTGTATATCTTGATAAATCGACCTTGCTTTACTGTTTTCGTCTCGTGATGGAGTGCGTTAGGTTAGGTTAGGTTCGTTAGGTGCGCGTTCCCTGTCGAGGCGGCCTCGCGGCGGCACGGCGCTTTCAAAGTCTTTTCATCAAGCGGAGGATAGGGGGGGGGGGGGGGGGGGGTCTTATCCCTCTTGAAAATCACTGGAAACGGGGTAGGGGAAGTGAGAGGGAGAAAGAGAGAGGAAGAGAGAGAGAGAGAGAGAAAGAGAGAGAGAAGGGGAGAGAGTTGACAGTGTGATCCTCGTGTTTTCTTTTGGTTTCGTCTGGAAATATAATACAGAAAGCTCGGCATTACTCATTAGTGTTAAGGGCGTCGGGTCGTTTCTAATGGTGGCGGACCGTGCTAACGCCGCTGGCTGCTTGCCGCTCTCGGCCCCGGAGACCCGCCGGCTCGGCCCTGCTCGGCTGGGCTCGGCTGGGCTCAGCTCGGCTCGGCTCGGCTCGGCTCGGCTGGGCTGGGCTCGGCTCGGCTAGGCCCCGCGGTGGCCCTGCCCACAGCGGTTGGAGTGGGCGGGGCGTGGCGAGGTGGGGTGCGGCGCGGCGGTGGGGGAGGGGGGCGTTCCCACTTATTATTTATGTAGGGACGAATTGCGTTATTTTAGCGGGCCTGCCATGTTTGCTCGTGTAAGTAAACATTCTCGCATAATTGAGAGCAATGCTACCACCACTATAGAGCGGGAGGCCCGGCCAACGCCGAGAACACCGCCGAACCCTGAGGGCGCGCGGCCGACACGGACTCTCTGTGCGTCTCTCTCTCTCTCTCTCTCTCTCTCTCTCTCTCTCTCTCTCTCTCTCTCTCTCTCTCTCTCTCTCTCTCTCTCTCTCTCTCTCTCTCTCTCTTTCTCTCTCTTTCTCTCTCTCTGTCTCACTCCCGCCTCCAGGTCCTGCCGCCACTGTCTGTCTCCGTCGCACTCGCGGTGGACTCTATTAGCATAATGCCGGGCAGTGCCCACTCAAGTGTGAGGGCGGGGCTGTGTGCTGCCGTGCCGAGCCGAGCCAAGCCGAGCCAAGCCGAGCCGAGCCGAGACCGAGGATTAGCGTCTATTGTCATTAAAACAACTCGGCTGCGTGCATTGCCGAGGCATTGCCGGGACACTGCCGGGACACTGCAGGGATCCCGTCCACAAACTCCGTAACTCCCGTCACGCGGACGACCTCTACCTGACCTCCGGACGGTCACCACTGGCGAGGCGACAAAGGCGCCTTATTGTGGCCTGCGGCGAGTCGCGGAACTACTTCTTGTTCGCGGTCTCGGCGGGACTTTCTCGTCTCCAACACCCGGGTGGTCAGCAGCAGCAGCAGCAGCAGCACGAACGCTGCCGTGTGTTATTGCGCGCTGCTCCTCGTATTGCTTGTCTTGTCCTTCTGTCTGTCTGTCTGCCGGTCCGTCCGTCTGTCTGTCTGCCTCTTGCGCCACCTTTCTGCGCCACACCTCTCTCTGTTTGACTTTCCCACTGACCATATTACAGAGCGAAGCGTCCTTTTGCTGACGACGCGACGGGGTAGGAGAGGAGGGGGAAGGGGGTGGGGGAGGAAGCCAGAGGGAGAGAGAGAGAGAGAGAGAGAGAGAGAGAGAGAGAGAGAGAGAGAGAGAGAGAGAGAGAGAGAGAGAGATAGCAGGCGCACGGGATGATCCCGCCTGCTCACAAAAACTCTTGCCTCGGCTGCAGCGCCTCAATGGGAGCGGTTGAGCGTGCTCCTGATTCGTGTGCGCTGATATGTGAAATAGCATGCAGCGGTGGTGGTGGTGGTGGCGGCGGCGGCAGCAACAACAATAGTCGTGTTGTAAAACTGGCAAGACGCCCTGCCTGCCGGGGGAGGGTGCGGGGTGGGGGTGAGTCTGAGGGGAGGGGGTGGGGGGGGGAGGGGGCTCGCTATCGAATCATTGTGTTGACAGAAGTGGCCAGATGAGTGATCGCTGCAGGCGGCAAAGGCGATCTGTGCTGATTAGAACGATAGCGTGCGAGTCCGACTCAAGGCCGGTTGGGGGGAGAGAGAGAGAGAGAGAGAGAGAGAGAGAGAGAGAGAGAGAGAGAGAGAGAGAGAGAGATCCCTGCAGCGCCGTGTCATGTCGCAATTTTTTCGTTTTGCTTATTTTCCGTCTTCTTTTGCGCGTGTTTTTCCAGTCGCCCGCGTTCTCTAGCCGGCAACGTCGAGTACCGCCACATTATTTATACACGCGTCTCAATGGGCACGGGATATGTTCGCTCGCAGTTGCTGGAACGGTTGGGAATAATAAACGAAATGAGTATACTGGGAAAAGAGGTTTTCACATATAATGGAGCCCCAAACAGAAAGCCACACCGTCAATGCTTTTCAGAACAGTCCATTCATTTATCATCAAATTTTCAACAAGGAGAAAACAAAAACAAAACGGGGTAAGAAAAAAAAAGCACCCACATATTTGTTGTCTTTTCTTTCAACCTTTAACATCAAGCTTTTCACCTTTTAAAATTGAACTTCAGCAACTTCTAACCTTACCTCTAATCTGGCTAATACTTGTACACGGTTGCCGCCTTTTTAATTTTTTTTTTTAAAAGATACGTATCGTCGGAGACTTTCCAAATTTTTTGCAGCTTTGATCGCGGAATTTCTCGACAACGTTGTGGGTGTTGACGGGGACGTGCGGTGCGCGGGGTGGTGGTGGTGGTGGTGGTGGTGGTGGTGGTGGTGCGGGTCCAGCTGCGTCCGACAGCCGTCGTCGGGGACGTCAGGGGTGTGCCGAGGCCGGCGCCGCGCCACGCCGCCGTGACTCATCAGGCTCTCGCGCTTCACTGAATTAGCGGGCGCGGGAAACTTAAAATATCAGCGGCGTGATAAATTCCAAGGGAACGCCGCCGGGGAGCCGACGCGGGGCCGGGAGCCGCCGCGGGCCGGGCGCAGCGCGCGCGCGCGCCACCCCTCCCCGCCCCCAGCCGCCCCCAGCCGCCCCCAGCCGCCCCCAGCCGCCCCCAGCCGCCCCCAGCCGGCCCCCGTGCCCAGCGGCCTGGAAGCGATGCTCGGAGGAGTGGGAGCGTGAGCAGAGCGAGCGCAGCGGGCCGGCGCAGGCCAGTCCACACACACACACACACACACACACACACACACACACACACACACACACACACACACACACACACACACACACACACACACACACACACACACACACACACACACACACACACACACACACACACACACACACACACACACACACACAAGCACACGCACAAGCACACACACGGGCAATGAGTTCGCGTCCACCATGCGCCCTCCCGCTGCGTTCAATCCACCTCATCCGCGAACTACTCTAGCCCTACAAGAAACTGGAAAATTTTGCACAAAAAAAAAAAAAAAGTCAGGAGAGACTCAGCAGCTCCAGTGGTGGCCTAGTTAAAATAAAAAATGAAAATTCGTTTGGTGGGGGGAAAAAATGATTTTAATATTCTACGTGTCTAGGAAGATATACCCTACAGTGGATTCCCCTCCCTTTACACACACACTCACACACTCGAATCGGACACACACACACACACACACTCGGACAGGGCCGGGCTCGGCTCCACTGCGCTGCTGTCTGAGCTCAGCAAACAACTCGTTTGGGCCTCCCGCGCTAATGCGTCAATTCAAAATTCCTCCCTCCACCGGTCGGCGGGCGGGCGCCATAGCCAGGAGGGAGGCCCTGGGTCCTGGCGGTCCTGGCGGCGGTGGTGGCAGCGGTGGCAGCGGCGGCAGCGGTGGCAGCGGTGGCAGCGGTGGCAGTGGCGGCAGCGGTGGCAGCGGTGGCAGTGGCGGCAGCGGTGGCAGCGGTGGCAGCGGTGGCAGTGGTGGCGGTGGCTGGTCCACAGGGGCGTAGGGCGCATAACATGAGCAGCCAGCAGCCCGGGCCGGCAGCAGGGCCAGCGCTGCGGTCGGGTGCTGGCCGTCGGGCCGTGCCGGGCCCAGCCCGTGTAGGCTCTCCTCTCGGTCCTCCGGGACAAGGATCGGCCAGGGCCACGGATCTGGCGCCAATGCCCCCGATTTGATTAATATGCGTCCGCGTTCGGCTCATGCTCGCTATGGTGGGGGCGGGGGCGGGCCGGGGGGTGGGAGGGCCCGGGGGTGGCGCGCGGGGGTGGCAGGGCCGCCGGCCGGGGTCCAAATCGTGTTAGAGCTTGTATTACATGACAACAGCACGCAGACCATTGTGGAGAGTTTGTCGCTTGGCAATGCAGCCAACAATAAGGGGATTTGTCCGTCCTCCTCCCTCCCGCTCTCTCGCTTCCTCTCCCTCTCTCTCTCTCTCTCTCTCTCTCTCTCTCTCTCTCTCTCTCTCTCTCTCTCTCTCTCTCTCTCTCTCTCTCTCTCTCTCTCTCTCTCTCTCTCTCTCTCTCTCTCTCTCTCTCTCTCTCTCTCTCTCTCTCTCTCTCTCCCTCAGTGTTGGGACTGCAGTCCTGCTGGCCGCGCCGGGCCTCGCATGCCTGCGCCCCCAGCTAACATTTCCACTTGGTTACGTCCGAAGAATATCGCAATAAATGCGTGGCGAGTCGGCCGGCGCGCGGCGCGCGGCGCGGTGCGGCGGAGGCCCGCGGGGTAGTGGGGTCGGCGATGGGAGTCGAACCACATGCTTGCCGCTTGCCGCCCGCCCGCCCCGCCGGCACGCACCGCCCACGCGGCCGGCACGCCCCTCCACGTCATCGCACCTCCGCCTCCGCACAACCCGTCCGTCCCGGCCGCCAGAGCCGTCAGTGAGGCCAGACGCCACACGCTGCCTGCGGGACCCTGCGGACTGCGGTGCCGGGCCGGGAGTTCATCATTCGGCATTCCCATAGCAGCCGCAGCCGCAGCCGCAGCCGCCGGGGTGGGTGCGGACCGGGGACCGTAGGCGCTAGCCACTGACCCGAGGGGGGGGGGGGGATGGACAGACTTTCCTGTACATCGCCAAATTCTCGCAATTTTCGAAATTCACTGAGGTTTCTCTGCAGATTTTAGGATTTGTTTTGGATTTTCTTTTGGTTACTGGAAAAAAAGCAATTCTACGTTTCATGACGATGAGGGAAATTATCGTCAAAACCGATTTTCTGAGGGGGGGGGGGGAAATTTACATTTTCTGGGGTTTTAAAAAACATGGTGTTAAAATACTGCAATTCTGGGCAAGAATTTCACGAATCGTTGCTCTCGTTTCACGGGGAGGTCAGTACGTTACCCCGCTGTCACACACGTGTCACACACGTGTCACTCACGTATGTCGGTCGTGGTGGGCGTGCTCTATACATTCCTTGCGAGCTGATAACCCTGGACGGGGTCCTAGGAGTGCCGGGATTGATAAGTCGGCGGCAGCACGCAGGGCAGCAGCCGGAGTAGCAGAGCTGGGACTCGGCAGAGGAGCCGAAGATGCAAAAACCATCCGGCTGGAAGTTTCCCCCGTCCCGTCCCGTCCCGTCCAGGACTGTTCCACCCCGGCCGGAGCTGGAGCCCCTATCGAGCCCTTCTGGTCGGGCGGGGGTAGCTCGTGAAAGGGGACGCCGTGCGTGTGTGTGTGTGTGTGTGTGTGTGTGTGTGTGTGTGTGCGTGCGTGTGGGAAGGGGATGGTTTGGAGCCCCTGCTGTGAATTGGAGCTCGTCTCGGGGATGCCGCCGCGGCCATACGTACAATAGCCTGTTACCCCCCCCCCCCTCCCCCCGCCACCACCAATGCCACCCTTGGGATTGCGCCTAAGGTGCAGCCAGCCGGCAGCCAGCCCGCAGTCAGCCAGCAGCCAGCCCGCAGCCAGCCAGCATCCAGCCCGGCCGCAGCCCTTTGAACGTGTGCACGCGACGATTCATTTCAATTTGGACCGCAGAACTGCAGGCTTGGAAATAAGTACTCCCCAGCGAGGGCTGATGAGGGCGGCGGGGCGACGGCGTGCGGTCGGAGGGGGAGGGGGAGGGGGTGGGAGAGGGAGAGGGGGTAAGGGGGTGGGTGGGTGGGGGGATTCTCTTGTCATTGTGTGGCGCACTGTGAGCGATATGGAGATGGCCATGCAGATCAGTGCGGTCAGGCCCGGCAGGGGGAGTTCAGACAAAGTTTATTTTATTTTTTTATTTTTCAAATATCTGCACACGCTGATTTCGAAAAGGTCCTCTGTATCTCCGTAGCTGATAGCAGACGCGTTCAGCCGCGTAGGAAAACTCCAGTCCACAGCCTCTGGCAGCCCCTGTCGGCCTCTAGCCCGGCCTCCGCTATGCTGTGCGCTCTACGCATCCACAGTACTGTTTTGACGGTTAAGCCCCTCCCTTCTGCACAGGCGCAGCAGGGCTTTGCCTTTGTGCGCCCAGTGCATTAGCGAGCCCGGACTATGCCTCCCACTGCATTATTGACCCCCCCCCCCTCCTTCCCCTCAATCTCCTCCCAACTAATTTAATACTCGGACAAAAAAATATGCTCAAAACTTAACAAAAAAAAAACTCTCTGCCTTTTCTACTTATTCAGCCCGACATCCCTGCGCGAGTTGGATCATCCTATCCGGGTACCCTCGCTAATAATTGTAATACATTTTTGGCTAGCATGTAAAACTTTTCTCTATATGCTCTAGAGGCCATCCTCCTTTTTATCGTTTTCGTGGTTGCAGCAGACCCCACCCCCTCCACGCTCTCTCTCTCTCTCTCTCTCTCTCTCTCTCTCTCTCTCTCTCTCTCTCTCTCTCTCTCTCTCTCTCTCTCTCTCTCTCTCTCTCTCTCTCTCTCTCTCTCTCTCTCTCTCTCTCTCTCTCTCTCTCTCTCTCTCTCTCTCTCTCTCTCTCTCCTCTCACTCTCCTCCCCGGTGGTCAGCACTGCTCTCAGTGTGTCTGATGCTTTGTGACAGCATCACGGTCCGCTGCCTTCCAAGCCGCCGAGGTCCTGGGGGGGGGGGGGGACCAGTCCGCTGGCCCGCCGCTGCCCCGTCCAGCGCCCTGACAGGACCTCTAAAGCCGTTGCGCCCCAGCCTCAGCCGTACGGAGATTTCTGGATTTTCTTCGCTCGCCAAACCAAACTCGCGGACCGCGCCGCAGCGTTCGCACGCATAAAAGTGCTCTCCGTGTGCAGATCGGGATAATGAACGTGCGACCCGATAAATATAAAGGGGGAGTGGGTTTTTTCCATCGCGATATTGTTTTCTGTTTTCTCACGAACTTGTCTCGTTATTTGGGAAATGCAGAGGAATTCATGGTGCGAATCTGAGAATTCTGCCAATAATTCTGCCGGCCAAAACCTGAAGCTAAAAGTGTTGCAGTGTGATAGTGCTAGAGGCTTTGACCCCCTGGCGGCTGTGCCGGGCTGTGCCGGGCTGTGCCGGGCTGTGCCGCACTCAGGACAAGAACACTCTGTCCTCTTTGGCCCCCTCTAATCCGGCGCAGGTTACCTGGCCGTCTGTACCGCACCGCGCAGTGCCTGGCAGTGCCTTGGCAGTGCCTCCTATCCAGGAGGGCCAACAGCCCGGGCCGCTTTTTATCCGTCGCTACGACTGGATAGAGCTGCTCTCCGGGCTCACCCTCACCTCTCCCTAGCAGCCCCCCCCCTCCCCCCCCTCCCCCGACGTGTGTAAAGCAGCAACAGTTAATGTGGTTCGACATCGCCCAGGCGTGTGCACGGAACCGACACACCGGCCACTCAGCCGGCGTACACTGCTAACGATACGACGTGTGCCGCGGGGGCACGGAGAGAAAACATAGTGGCGGCTGCAGCTAATTTTTTTAGTCGATTTCCAGACAAGCAGAAGTTGTTTCGGTTCCATGAAGTAAAATTTGGTTGGAGGAACTGATTTTTAGTTGCAGCACATTCACATTTATAGTTGGAGCACCTTAAAAAAAAAACGTTCACCCAAGCAAATTTTAGTTCCTAAAACCGAAACTTACTGTTTGTCTGGAAATCAGCTAAAAAATAAGTTGTGACCCCTAATCTTTTTTTTTCTGTGTGCGGCCGTGCAAGAACCGCGTACGCACTACGTCAAAAATTGGACAACTACGTCCAAATTTCCGTATATTATCCGTGTCCACAACAGAGGACAATGCTCGGTGGCAAAATTTTCTTGGATGCGCACAAAACTCTGACGGAACTCGACGAAAGTCAGCAGCAGCGGCATGGCTCTGCGTGGACATCTGGGCAGTGCCTCTACACGAACACGACGCTCTCGGCCACCAGCAGAGCGCAGCTCACCCAAGCGCGCGGCAGCAGCACCCTCACCGCAGGCGCGTGGTCTCGGAAGGCAGCGGCCGGCCGGCAGCAAGGGAAATATCGCGGAGAGAGAAGGATATTGCGAGCAACCCGCGAGCTGCTCTCTCTCTCTCTCTCTCTCTCTCTCTCTCTCTCTCTCTCTCTCTCTCTCTCTCTCTCTCTCTCTCTCTCTCTCTCTCTCTCTCTCTCTCTCTCTCTCTATCTATCTTTCTATCTCTCTCTATCTCTGTGATTGATGCGGTGGAAGCCCCCCGCTAGTTGAGCGTGAAGGCGGAAAAGATCCGTTTGGAAGGCGCTCGTGTATGCGTGTGCGCGCGTGCGTGTGCGCGTGTGTGTGTGCGTGTGTCAGCACTCCGGCGCGACGCGACAGGGGCGCGCAACCTGCCGCGGCGGCGCCATCGTTTGCGAACTCGGTTGGTTTCGTCGCCGACGCCATTTGCTGCGCTCGAGCTTTGCGATGGCGCCAGAGGGCGCCACCGGACGCCTAAGTAGCGACCTCACCTCAGCACGGACTAGACTAGATGCTGCTGGCGGCCAAAGACATTCCAGTTTGTGAAAAAGTGCTGCCGGAGTCGGACTCGGGGTCCGAGCCAGGAATGGACCGTCGAAACGATATCGTCAAATTCAAAGAAATCGATGTAATCCACCGTCGATTCGATATCGAAATGGTATCGGAAGTCGACTTTCTTTGTCGATTCGACAAGTAATCAATGAAAAAAATCGAGCATCGACAAAATTTTGGCATTATCGATTTCGATTTGGTACAATTTCTACAATCTATTCGTGGCTAGGTTGGCACCAGGATCTCACAAACGGGGTCACCGGATCTGGCAGGTAATGCGTGCGAGAATGTGGTGAGTTTCGGGGGCTGGCTAACGATGAGACCTAGGTCACCAACTTCCCTCATTTTCGATTGCAACAGGTCCCATGAACCCGCTTGTGAGACCCCGGCCAAGTCTGACCTCACCCAGCCCTCGAATTCTGAACGCAACGTCAAGTTTTCGAAACTGTCGTCCGATTGACTTTAGCCGACTTGACTGACCGTCGGCGTCCTCTTGCCCGCAGGTGTCCTCCATCAACCGGGTCCTGCGGAACCTGGCCTCCCAGAAGGAGCAGCAGGCGACGGCGGCGCAGGGCGAGTCCGTCTACGACAAGCTGCGCATGTTCAACGGCCAGGCCCCGGGCTGGGCCTGGTACCCGGGCGGCCCCCACGGCACGCCCCACCTAGGGCTCAGCCCGCCCATGGGACCCCTGGGCGACATGAAGAGGACCCTCCCCAGGCCGGACTGCGACGGTACGAGAAACACTTTCCATTCATTTCATTCGATTGTATTTGCATCTTTTTGAAAACCAAAAAGAGATTTCTCTAGCAATAGTATCGGCCTTTCACTTGCCTGTCTTTCTCTTTGCCTCTATCTTTTTAAGCTTTCTTCTGTATTCTTTAACGTACTGTCTCATTTTCACTGCACTTTATTTTATCTTACTTTTTTTTTTTTTGAATTTTGCTTTCCATCGCACACCGATTTTATTTTATTTTTTAAATTTAAGTCATTGCTGCATGGATCTCCCCGGGGCCGGAATGACAACAGAAAGACGACCTGGGAATGGCCGTCGCGATTTCTCATACACACCCGCGGCTGTGCTGTCGGCAGCTTCTACACCGATCTGGCAGTGTAACTCCTGCTACACCTCCGGGTCACTCAGAATTAGTTTTGTGCATTACTGGGCCTGCCGACCCTCCGCAAAGCGGTCTGTGTTTGCCGACAAGACTGCCGGTTGCACTCGGTGCTCCCCTGGGGCCGCTGGGGTGCCGCCGGACAGCGGTCAGGACGGCGGCCTCAGGCACCTCGCCGACGTCATCATGCCGCCGCCCTCCGCCGTCACCATCGGCTCTCCCACGAAGAAACAAATTACTCCAACGCCATCCTCAGAGAATCGACCGCAACTCAAAATATTTATTCGCTCAAGGAATTATTTGTAGAAACAAAACAAAAAAAACGCTTCGCTGGATGAACTGGGACTTCTGCGTGAGGCTGCTAGAACTCTTGCTTGTCTGAGATTTGCGTTGGCTCAAGTGATCTCTTTTCTGTGTGCTGAGCCCCGCTCACCTGCACGGCTGCAGGACGACGGGGCTGATGGGGCGGACGGGGTACGCGAACGAGGGGTCCGCCGGGGGCCGCCGGGGCCGAGCGGTGGTGGGTGGCACGGCGCGGTCTAAATTGCGAAAAGCTGGAAGGAGGCGCAGCGCGGCCGCGAGCGAAACTGAGGATGGGGAGGGAGGGGAAAAATAAAAAGCCGCCGCTCTCTGTCGCTCTCATCCACCTCGAGCTTTTGGGCCCGAGCGTGGCGGCCATGCCGGGCCGGGGGGTGGAGTAGCGAGGCAAGGCAGTGGGCTGGCTCAGCAGCGCGGAAGTAAAGGAACAGGCGGGGCGGGGCGGGGCGTCGGGCGGTGGGGGCGGCCGGAGGCTGCTCGGGGGCGGCGCGGTGGGGTGCGTTGTGGGCGGCGGCGGCTGGGAGAGGCACACGCTGCACCGGGCAGAACACCGACGGCCGACTCGCCGTGTTCGCTCGCCGCTGCTGGGACAGTCCCCGGCCAGCGCCCCGGTGGACAGCGCCGGGAGGTGGGCACGCCCGCAACGCAGCCGCGTCCGATGGGCGGCCGACCTATGGCTCGCAGGCGGTGGGCCCCCGTCAGGGTAGGCCGTCCCGTTGAACACGGGTGCACGGCGGTACAGCCCACCCCGCAGGCGGTGAGCCCCCGTCAGGGTAGGCCGTCCCGTTGAACACGGGTGCACGGCGGTACTGCCTACCCCGCAGGCGGCTCTTGTGTCGTGTGCCACCTTGCTTGCGAGCCGGGCAGCACGGGCAGTCGTTGCCGGGTGGTCTGCAAGCCGCCCCCGCTGGGAGTAGTGGCACGTCGCCGACATTGCCGTGCTCCACACGGTCCCGGGTTCGAATACCGGCAGCGTCCCTGATATTTTTTTTCCCCTTCCTCCCCCCATCGCAGCAGGGGTGCGTGCGGTCCGGGAGGTGTGGCCGGGTATGCGGGGAATGCCGGTCCGTGGTCGATGCCAGCGCTGCGAGCGGCTCAAGTGGCAAGCGGGGCAGGGCCGGCAGGGCAGCGCGGGAGGCTGCCTGCCTGGGACCGCCACCAAATTCCCAGCCCCCTCCCCTCCCCGCGTACCGCCGCGCCGCTGTGGGAGAGAGAGGGTGGAAATCGGCGCGTAGCGTACACGGCGCGTGCCTCCATCCCCTCCCTCCCTCCCCCCCCCCCCAGCGGAATGCCCGTTGGAGCGTGAAACTGCTGCTGCCAACGCCCCGGCCGCGCTCCACCACGCTCCGCCACGCTCCGCCACGCTCCGCCACGCTCCGCCACGCTCCGCCACGCTCCGCCACGCTCCGCCACGCCAGCGCTTGCTGGAGTCTCGCTTCCCACCTCGCGTCCTACCAAACTCGCACAACGACGCTGCGCCACGCCAGCCCATGTGACGCCCTCCTCGTTCTGATTCTCCTTTCGACCTCAGCAAACACACAGACTAACACACACACACACACACACACACACACGCACACACACACACACACACACAGAGCAAGCTACAGAGTACCGAAAAGAGGAGCTAGATCCGAGCGCACTCGTTGGCCGCGTTGTTGTCGCTCAAGGATAGTCACGTCCAGTAGAGTCCCCGCGGTGAACCCGAGCGGGTGGGTGGTCCCTACATCACGGGTAGGGTACTCTCTAGGGTACCCCCTCCGGCGGTATCTCTTTTGCGTTTTTGCACTTCCGTTTGCGGTAGATTCGCCGGAACGCCCTATTGAGGCCGTTCGAAGGTGGTGGGTGAGGTATTGCCAGTGTATGCCGGCGGCAGAGGCGCTGCTTAACTGAGAGGGTCCCTGTGACAGGACAGTGCAGCGTACGATGGCCTTGGCGGGTCCCTCCATCTCTTTCTCTCTCTCTCCCTCTCTCTCTCTCTCTCTCTCTCTCTCTCTCTCTCTCTCTCTCTCTCTCTCTCTTCTCTCTCTCTCTCTCTCTCTCTCTCTCTCTCTCTCTCTCTCTCTCTCTCTCTCTCTCTCTCTCTCTCTCTCTTCTCTCTCTCTCTCTTTCTCTCTCTCTCTGTCTCTCTCTCTCTCTCTCTCTCTCTTTCTCTCTCTCTCTTTCTCTCTCTCTCTGTCTCTCTCTCTCTGTCTCTCTCTCTCTCTCTCTCTCTCTGTCTCTCTCTCTCTGTCTCTCTCTGTCTCTCTCTCTCTCTCTGTCTCTCTCCCTCTCTCTCTTCTCTCTCTCTCTCTCTCTCTCTCTCTGTCTCTCTCTCTCTCTGTCTCTCTCGGCCCCGGGTCCAAGTGGGACACTTGCTTTCATGCTGTGCACGGCACGGCACAAGACCGGGGGAAGAGGGTCGTGGTGCCCTTCTGTCCAATATGCTGCTCCAGCCGGCTCCAGCCGGCTCCAGCCCCTCGGGCCTCGGGCGGTCTTGTAGTGGCGTGGCACACAGTCAAGTGTTACAGGTCCTCCACGTGAAACCCACGTCCCCCCCCCCTCTCCTTCTGTCCATCTCTCTCTCTCTCTCTCTCTCTCTCTCTCTCTCTCTCTCTCTCTCTCTCTCTCTCTCTCTCTCTCTCTCTCTCTCTCTCTCTCTCTCTCTCTCTCTCTCTCTCTCTCTCTCTCCCTCTCAGCATGTTCGTATGTGGGAGTCCGCTTGAAAGTAAAGAGGAAATGGCGGAAAGGATATCTGCCATCATTTTATCCGATAACTTTGTGTATGAAAGGGATCCGAGAGAGAGTGTGAGAGAGACAGAGCAGAGGGGAGGAGACGGGAGGAGAGGGGAGAGAATCGGAGAGAGTATCACGAGGAAACGTTATGAAAAGACAGCATGAAATGCCAGGAGGGCGCGAGCCAGTCATCTCCCAATCCCAATCTCGGCAAGCAGCCCTTTCTCTCTTGCTCTCTCTCTCTCCCTCCTGCGCACACACACACACACACACACACACACACACGCACACACACGCACACATTTGTGGACCCAGGCAGCGAGCGCAAACGGTACCTTTTCGTTGTCTCCACCGGACCGTTCAGTGCTGCCGAGCGAATGTTGTCCCCCGATCCGCAGGCAGGGATAGATGCCATGCGCGGAAGGTTGGTAGCGATGGAGAAGGGAGCTGAAGGTTGAGGACTTCAGCGCATAAAATGGTGCCCGAAGAAATCGATGCTTGAAATGATTGCACTTAGGACAGGTCGTACGACCTTCGCGTTGTTTGTTCGCCAGAGGTTCATTTTTAGAACTCCCCCGTTGAAGCAAGACTGCTTTACAGTACCAATAAACAGCCAATTTCGTCGTCCTGCGTTTGTCACGAAATGATTGTCTGTTCGTTTTCTTTCGAGTGTATGCGTGCGTGTCCAGGCTGATAATATGTGCTGAGAATATGGCTGTGTGTGTGTGTGTGTGTGAGAGAGAGAGAGAGAGAGAGAGAGAGAGAGAGAGAGAGAGAGAGAGAGAGAGAGAGAGAGAGAGAGAGAGAGAGAGAGAGAGAGAGAGAGAGAGAGAGAGAGAGGCGCCTCTCATCCCCTCGTTATCCGGTCCCGGCAGGTGAGCAGTGCTCATTCATGTAGCAGTGCGAATAACGTGACCGCGACTTTATTATTGGCACTCAATCCTCACCCTCTTTTCCTTCTCTCTCTCTCTCTCTCTCTCTCTCTCTCTCTCTCTCTCTCTCTCTCTCTCTCTCCGACAGAGTATGACGCCCCGGCGTTTAATTAGAGGTACAGAGAGTAGGGGAGGGTTGCCTCCCCACACTTTCCTGCCAAGTGCTCCTCCGCCCCCACGCCGCCCCCACGCCGCCCCCGCGCCGCCCCCAGTCCACCCCCGGCGGTTTGATCGCGTCTAATTAATCCCTCATTCACGGGCCCGATAGGTAATGCACGTGCTGCTGCCACTGCTGGCTACTGCTGGCCATCACCTCTCTCTCTCTCTCTCTCTCTCTCTCTCTCTCTCTCTCTCTCTCTCTCTCTCTCTCTCTCTCTCTCTCTCTCTCTCTCTTTCTCTCTCTATTTATTTTCTCTCTCTCTTTCTCTCTCTCCCTCTCTCTTTCTCTTTCAACTCCGCACGGAAACACGGATGAATCTCGACGTGAATCACAGTCGTGCTTTCGAAATAGAGTCGAAAAATAATTGAGAGTTTCCATGGGTTCCACGGCCATTCTGTCGGTCTCCAGGAAATGTTATTTCCGAATTAAAAAAAATCAAATTTAATGTTTTTCTGAAAGTTCATTAGGTTTCTTTTTGGGTTTCAAACACAAAAATGAAACACATGCAAAAAAGAATAAAGTGCGGTCCGAAGCTGTTGACGTTGCTGAGATGTTTTCTCACCCTTCCCGCACGGGTCCAGACCCCTCACGCCGAGTGCCTTCTTTGATCCCACAGGCGACCTCTCCCAGGAGGGCGGCGGCTCGGACGGGAACTCGGACCACAACTCGTCGGGGGACGGCGATGACGACTCCCAGCTCACTGACCGGCTCAAGCTCAAGCGGAAGCTGCAGCGCAACAGGACCTCCTTCACCAACGAGCAGATAGACAGCCTGGAGAAAGGTGAGCGGCCAAGCGGCCGGGACGTGGCGGGGTTAGGGACGTCTGCTACGTTATAGTAGGGTGGTCCATATCCGCGAAGTGGAGTAAATTGTTATGGGCTGACTCGTCAAAAGTTTCATTTTGGCATTGAAAAAATGTGTGCAAAACCGGAAATCTGTCGGACAATATTTAGGGGTCGCGCAGGGGTCACGAAGTGCCCTTATGAACAGTAAAAATCAATGCTTTTTGAAAATTCGAAAAAAAAAAAATCCACGGTCAATCTGGCCAAAGTAGGGCCCTAAAGGGCTAACGGGGTCACCTGACCTTACTCTGACGTGTGACCCCGTTCCCGGAGTCCTGTAGCTGCGTCCAACTCAAACCTCAAATTTCAGAAATGAAGGCAGGTTTTCAATGCATGCCGCCCAAAATTTGGTCGATGATTTGGTCGATCTCTTAGGCGTCACGTGGTGAACGCGCGGCAGAGGTTGGCTGCCCTGGGCAACGCGAAAGGGCTGCCAACCCCGGCAGTCTCTGTAATCAGCGGCTATGGATCCGCTGCGTCAGTGCTGATGGCCAGCGGCGGCTGGCTGTTGCCATCGCGGCCTGCAATGGGACTGCTCCGCTGTGCTCGCCATTAACCTGATTGCCAGAGCATAAAGCAGGCATGCTGCCGGCATTGCATGCCTCTGCACCGCCACCCCCGTATACACACAGTAAAAAAAAAAATGAGGAGGGGAAAAAGAATTGTTACTGTTGCCAAATGGGCACTTTGTGACAATCTCAGACGTCTCGGTGACTGCCAGAGGCGCTGCCCCAAGAGGGTCTTGGTCCCTTTATGCCACCGACCTACCTCATCTTAAATTACGTCCCAATTCGCCCGTAGGTACCTAAAACCGCGAATGGGGACGTAGCCGAGCGCCTGCGAGTGCCGGGGTAGGCCAGCCCGTGCGACACGCGTGTATGCACGGGCCGTGGTTGCCTACCCAGCAGGGGTTGGTGTTTTTGTTCCAAGCTCACGGTGCGGTTGTGTTTGTGTCGCAGAGTTCGAGAGAACGCACTACCCGGACGTCTTCGCGAGGGAGCGGCTCGCGGAGAAGATTGGACTACCGGAGGCCAGGATCCAGGTACGATTGCTCAGCGTGGTTTGATATGTGCGATGTGATGACCAGTTCGGGGGGGGGGGGGGGGGGGGGGGGGGGGGGGGGGGGGGGGGGGGGGGGGCGCAACCAGTCCAGCCAGCCGGTAAGCCAGCATGGAAACGATACGGAGAACAACTAACAGGGGCCACAGGGGCCGAACACACAACAACTCGCTGATGGCGCTCACCTCCGCGGACAGAGTGCCATATATGCACCGTGTGAGTGGAGGGGCCCTCAGGGGTGGGGAGTGGGGCGGGGCGGGGAGCGGGGGGCGGGGAGCGGGGAGCGGGGAGCGCGGGGAATGCTGGCCGCAATCACAAGGTTCGCGGTGTCACCAAACGCAGCGCGGCACGCCGCCACGCCACGCCGCGCCACGCCGCGCCACGCCGCGCCAAAGCCATCGATGGACGCCTTTGATGTCCGTAATCTGCAAACAGCCAACAGATCCCCGTGCGCCGTGTAAACACTATGCAGGCAGTGAGAGGAGACAGGTGGAGTTGGAGCCGTAATGGGGTGGGGGGCAGAGGGAACCGATATATGTCGCGTTACCATAGCGGACCGGAACATTCGTCGTTGTCTCCGAGGGGGGAAATATTACTTTTTATTGAGTGTTCACAAGAAATTTAAAACCAATTTTTTTTAAATATTTTTTTTAAACACGCACAAAAAAAAATTCTCGAAACATTTCTGTCTACATTCTTGCGAATTCGTGTATCTAGATATCTATCTAGATCTCGGTGACCAAGACGTCGTGAGGTCCCGGTGCAACCGGTGCTGCAGGTGCTGCTGCAGGTGCTGCTGCAGGTGCTGCTGCAGGTGCTGCTGCAGGTGCTGCTGCAGGTGCTGCTGCAGGTGCTGCTGCAGGGGATGCTGCAGGGGCTGCTGCAGGGGCTGCTGCAGGGGCTGCTGCAGGGGCTGCTGCAGGGGCTGCTGCAGGGGCTGCTGCAGGGGCTGCTGCAGGGGATGCTGCAGGGGCTGCTGCAGGGGCTGCTGCAGGGGCTGCTGCAGGGGCTGCTGCAGGGGATGATGCAGGGCATGCTGCAAGGGCTGCTGCAGGGGCTGCTGCAGGGGATGATGCAGGGCATGCTGCAAGGGCTGCTGCAGGGGCTGCTGCAGGGGCTGCTGCAGGGGCTGCTGCAGGGGCTGCTGCAGGGGCTGCTGCAGGGGCTGCTGCAGGGGCTGCTGCAGGGGCTGCTGCAGGGGCTGCTGCAGGGGCTGCTGCAGGGGCTGCTGCAGGGGCTGCTGCAGGGGCTGCTGCAGGGGCTGCTGCAGGGGCTGCTGCAGGGGCTGCTGCAGGGGCTGCTGCAGGGGCTGCTGCAGGGGCTGCTGCGGCGGCAAAAGCAATTTATCGCGATAGCGCTGCAGCTCCGGACAAACACGCTGGATAAATATTGTAACAATACTAATATTCGGCTAAGCGGGAGGCAGCGGTGGGCTGGTCGTCGGAAGACATCGACAACGGAAGACTCTTTCTCTCTCTCTCTTCCTCTCCGGTTGTAAGAGAGAGACGCCATGGCAGGCCAAGAAGGGCGCCTCTGCTTGTGCGGAGGAAAACCTGTACGAGGAAAATAGCAAGGGGAGAGAGAGAGTGAGAGAGAGAGAGAGAGAGAGAGAGAGAGAGAGAGAGAGAGAGAGAGAGAGAGAGAGAGAGAGAGAGAGAGAGAGAGAGAGAGGGGGGGGGGGGTGAAAAAAAAGAACGAGAGGCAACAGCGAGGGTCATTTTATTGGTTCTCATCCTAGCCGCGTCGCCCCCAGCCGCCCCCGCCCACCCCGCGGCGCAGCCCCCTCACCCCTCACCGAGAAAATGAAGTAGGCGGTAAATACAGTGCTGAAATTCGTCGTGATCGCAAACATTTCTCGTCGGCGAGTGCTGCCAGCGCTGGCTGCCGGGCGGGCTGTCAACGGACTGTGCTGTCGCCAGGGGTCCAAAGTGGCTGCCAAGTAGGCGGCCGGGCGCCAATGAATCCCCTGAAAATACTCAGCTCAGGACAGATACAGGAAGAGGGAGGGGGAGAGAGAGAGAGAGAGAGAGAGAGAGAGAGAGAGAGAGAGAGAGAGAGAGAGAGAGAGAGAGAGAGAGAGAGAGAGAGAGAGAGGGGGGGGGGACTGTGGGTTCTTTTCTTGCCTAGGCCGCGCACAAACTTTTTCGTAGGACTCAAAAGGTGAGATGAAGCCCACCGATGTGTGAACCCATTTAAATCTTGACGGATTCTTTTTTAAACAGGAATTAAAGTTTTTTTTTTAGTTTTATTTCACTTTTTCTTGATTTTTTTTTTGTTTTTTGACGTGTTTTGCTGCATTTTGTTTTCAAATGGTGATTTTCTTCTTGTCATATGTGGACGACATTTGTTGTTTTGTTCTTGTAGTTCTCTTTATTTTTTCTTGAGGGGGGGGGGGGGCGTGCACACCCAGCCCTGGCCCACCGTCAGCGCACTGTGTTTTCTTTAGGCGCTGCAAAAGTTTGCAGCCGTCGCCGCTGTTTTGGTCGGGTCGCGGCGGGCCGGGTCGGACAGGGCTGGGCTGGGCTGGGCTTGACTGGCGCTGGAAGTGCATCCTGTAATCCTTTTGAACGGACTCGGCCGCTCCGTGCAGCGCCGGTTTTCCGAGAAAAACGCATCGCATGGCATGGCAGTACCAACGCGGCTGTGTGTGTCTGTGTGTGTGTGTGTGTACTCATCATGAAAAGAGTTTTCCTCCGTCCATCCTCATCCTATCCGATGCCCCGCCCCTCCCCAGTGCTTTTGGGCTTTTGGACCGCGCGCCATGGCCATGCCTGACCGTGCCTGGCGCTCAGCGGCGCTCAGCGCTCGGGGTATTCATCATATGTTGCTCTTTTTCGCCCCTCATCCTCTTTCAACCCCCCTCAGAGCCGCGCGGCGTGGCAGGAGGAGCAGTGCCACACACACATACACACACACACAGACGGGGGGAGCAGGGTAAAGGGACTGCTCGGCTCGTCCCTTTAGATGGAGCAGCACACTGCCGCTGCTGCCGCTGCTGCCGCTGCTACGCTTGTAAAAGGCCCTTACAGGCGCACCGGCCAAGCGTTAAACGTGCATATCCAGGGGCACGCCGAGCCGCCGCGTGCCCTCTGCAGCCCGCTCTCTCTCTCTCTCTCTCTCTCTCTCTCTCTCTCTCTCTCTCTCTCTCTCTCTCTCTCTCTCTCTCTCTCTCTCTCTCTACCGTGTCGTCCTCGTCTGCTAGCTCTCGCTGCTCCTGCTCTCAGCGGTATTAAAAAGTTGGAGGGGCGGCGCGGGTCCTGGCATGGCGGGTGTGCACGGCGCCCCGAGCAGCCAGGACAACATGGCGGCCAGAAGGTGAGCGCCGTCGGCACCGTCGTCATGGTGGGGGCAGAGCCGACAAGGCCGCGCCCCGCCACGCCCCCGCAGGGACCCCCCGCTGGGACCCCCGCAGGGACCCCCGCAGGGACCCCCGCAGGGACCCCCGCAGGGACCCCCCGCAGGGACCCCCCGCAGGGACCCCCGCAGGGACCCCCCCCCCCCCCGCAGGGACCCCCCGCAGGGACCCCCCGCCCCCCGCAGGGACCCCCGCAGGGACCCCCGCAGGGACCCCCCGCAGGGACCCCCCGCTGGGACCCCCCGCAGGGACCCCCCGCAGGGACCCCCCGCGGACCTGATGAGGTGGGAGTCGCACGGCCGTCAACAGTCCGGCCGGACAGCGAGCACTCTGGCGCGGCGGGTACTACCGGCAGGGAGTGAATTACTGTCAAAATTTTACGAAAATGCAACTCAATCTCAATTTTGTTTTCAGTTTTAATTTTTTTTTAAAGGTGAATTTTTAGGGTAAACTTTCGTAAACTTTTGGTTAATTCTGAATAAGTATTTGAATTTGTGGGATGAAGCAATTTGAACCTTTTTTCAAATTAGGTTGAAATTGAATTTTTGGTTTCCTGCCCCCCCCCCCCCCCCCCTCCCATCTCAGAAAAATGGAGTTATGTCCCAGCTTCCCCTCGGGGTGGAATGCCTCTGCAGGCGGCAGCGGCAGCGGCGGCAGCGGCGGCGGCGGCGGTGGCGGAGGCGGCGGCGGCGGAGGCGGCAGGCTAGAGGCTCGTCGCTCCGGAAAGAGGCAGCAGAAGTAGACTTTGGTACACAGGATGAGGGAGCTGGCGAAAAAGAGCTGTGCTCCCTCGTCCCTGTGTGAGCAGCGGAACCATTCACGAGTCTGTTACTTTAATTGAAGTGTGCGAGAGAGAGGGAGGGAGGGAGGGGGAGGGAGGGAGGGAGGGAGGCAAGGCTGGAGGTAGTAGTGTGCGAGAGAGAGAGAGAGAGAGAGAGAGAGAGAGAGAGAGAGAGAGAGAGAGAGAGAGAGAGAGAGAGAGAGAGAGAGAGAGAGAGAGAGAGAGAGAGAGAGAGAGAGTACGGGAGAGAGAAGGAAGAAAGCAGCGGGGTGACTGAGAGACGGAGAGAGGGGACGGAACGTTGGGTCTGGCGGACAAAAAGATCGTAACTGTTTTGTGCCGGTTTCAAAAAACCTTGTGGCGGCGGCATCGACGGCTAGCAAAGAGCTGAGGCATGAAGCATGAGCAAGACCAGATGGGGGAGAAGGGAAGAGTCACTGTTGACGGTCTTGGAATCCACTACGAGACATACGTTTTCAGAAAACAAACATTTTCCTGAATCAGACTATTTTTCAATGTTTATGTTTCTTTAAATATCCCCTTATAATAGCTAGAAACCTACGAAAGTTTTCAATTTTCCGTTTTAATTTCGCCATCCCGACGTCTGCAGTCCTGGTGTCTTCACGTTCCCAAGTCCTCACGCAAGTCGTCCTGTTCGATGTGTTGCAGGTGTGGTTCAGCAACCGGCGCGCCAAGTGGCGTCGGGAGGAGAAGGTCCGAGGCCAGCGGAGGCCCGGCGACGGCGTGGGGCTGACCAGCAGCGGCGGCGGCGGCGGCGGTTCCTCCACCACGCCGACGGGCTCCACCCCCAACGGCGGCGGCGCGACCACCGGCGGTGGCCTCGGCGGCGTGTCGCCCGGCCCGCCCAGCGCCAACTCGGCCGTCGGCGGCTCGTCGGGGGCCGCGGGCGGTCCGGGCGCCGTCAGCCGACTCAACATCAACTCGAGCTTCAACTCGATGTACTCCGGCATCCCCCAGCCCATCGCCACTATGGCCGACAGCTATAGGTGAGCTCACAGAAGCTCACAGCTTCATGGCCCCTAGGGATCGTGTACCCCCGAGTCGGTTGGTGGGGGGGTACATGGCCCCTAGGGATGGTGTACCCCCGAGTCGGTTGGGGGGGGGGTACACGGCCCCTAGGGATGGTGTACCCCCCGGGGGGTACATGGCCCCTAGGGATGGTGTACCGGGGGGCACCTCCTCCCTGGGGGTATGCCATCACTGCCACACCGGGCACGCGTATGGACGCGGGCCGGGGCCGGGCTCCGACTCACTGGGCGCTACCCAGGCAAGACGCTGGTGTCATCCTCCCCACACCCCCGGGGGCCGGGGGCGCCTCGCGCAGCCCCGGGAACCACTCGAATATGCCGGCCCACGCCCGGGGGCGGCCGGGGGCGGCCGGGGGCGGGCCCTCTGCGCTGACAGCGGTGAGCTGTGTTGACACGCATCAGCCCCGCCCCGGCCCGCTCAGCAGCCAGCGCACGTCCGCCTGGAAGAGGCGTGCGCTGGGGAGGGGGAGGGGGAGGGGGGTGCTATGTAGTGCGGGGAGCCCCTGTATGGCCGGCGCAGGGGAGGGGGAGGGGGAGGGGGAGGGGGTGCTATGTAGTGCGGGGAGCCCCTCTATGGCCGGCGCGCTGAAAGACGAGGGATCATCCGACCTCTTCCCGGAGACTTGCAACCACTCAGCGCCGCGCCGGGTAGGCAGCCAGGGCGACAGGCGCGCCCGCTGGCCGGTGGGCTGCCTACCCCGCACGGCGCTCCCAGCTCCGCTCCGACCACCACTGGCCGTGCCGTCATCCTGTCGTCGTCCTCTGTTGCAGCGGCATGTCCTCCATGAACGGCAGCTGCCTGCAGCAGCGCGAGGCGCACGTGTCCTCCCACGTCTCCAGCTACCCCTACATGTTCCACCACGACCCCCTGCACCCGCTGGCCAGCACCTACAACCCCCGGGCGCCCTCCATGGCCCACCAGGGCCACCAGGCCCACCACGGCGGCTACGGCACGGCCCACGCACACTCGTCCGTGCCCACCAGCACAGGTAAGAGAAAGGGAATCGAGGCAGGTGTGCGACGTCTTGTTGTAAAAGAAAACTACTAGCCACGAACCTGACCTAACCTAACAACTAACCGGTCGTGAGCAGTGCTGCCTCGATCAGTATGCCAGTGATTTAAGTGAGTGTCCTGACTGTTGCAGGCGTCATCTCGGCTGGGGTGTCCGTCCCCGTGCAGATCCCCAGCCAGGCCGGCGCCGACTACTCCTGCTGGCCGCGGATTCAGTGATCCGAGCTGTCGCAGCTGTTTGGTGGCGGCGGCCTCGGCCAGGGCCTAGGTGGCCTCGGCCAGGGACTCGGCCAGGGCCTCGGACTGTCCTCGCTGTCCGGGCTGTCCGCCGCCGCCACCGCAGTTGCGCTCGCCACCGCGGCCCACCTCAACGTCCGCCTCGACACCCCCCTCCCCTCCGCCTCCCAGGCCCCCACGACCCCCGCCCCCCAGGCCCCTTACCAGTACGACTACGCCGCCCCCATGGCCGCCCCCCTCCGCAGCCCGGGCCCCGGCACCAGCGGCAGCGACAGCGGCAGCGGCGCCCCCATCCCCGCCCCCGCCCCCGTCAAGACCACCCCCGAGCAGTACGATCCCTTCCCGGCCGGCCCCGGACCGCTGCTGCCCCTGTGAGGGCCCGGTGCGGCGCGGCGGGGAGAGAAGCTGAGCTGTACAACTGTTATTTTAGTATTCAATGTTTTGTGATATTCTGCGTGTGTCGGGGCGGTGTCGGCTGTCGGCAGCCACTCGGTCTCGGCCTCGGCCTCGGTAGGCCTCGCTCCGAACCCCTACCCGGCCTGGAGCCCGCAGCCCAGCCCGTCCCAGCGTGCTCGTAAGTATTAAGTAAGTGTTTAGTGCACTGTTAACTAGTGAGAAGAACATGCTCCCGTCTTTCGTCGACGTACTCCTTTCACCGGCCATCACATGCGGATTTGTGTGTTTGTTTCTATTAATTTGCTTCTAAATTAGATGATTTCTGGCGAGTGCGCTTTGTCTTTCACACTCAATGACGAATCCTCTAGGGGGATCAGATCGTCTGTTATATTTTTGAAACTTCTATTTTCCCGCCCACGAACAGACGGGACAAGAACCAAAGCGCAAACTAGTGTAGGATTGTTCCATGTAGAAGTTTGGTGTTTAAGTGCTTACTAATAAGGAATCTTCCTGTAAATATGTCATGAATGAGATGAACGAATGTGATTAAGATGAGTGTTTATTTCTAGGCATCCTGTTTCTCCAAAACAAGCACAGTTTTCCTGTATACTTTGTGAGTATGTAAGTATGCTCTATGTTGGTATGTCTAATGTATGTTTGTATGATTGTACAGATCTTGTGATGATCATCTCTATTAAATTCGCATCATATACACCTATGTACAAAAAAATATAAACTAAGATTCAAAGATGCGCAATTGTAAATAACCACCTTTCTTTTATGAAAAGTGTAGATGTTTATGTAAATTTTGTCATTCCAAAAAATGTTTTATTTCCTTAATTGAAACTGTATGGTTTAATTTTATTGTTGTCATGAATAATATATATATTGCTGTGATTATGATAATTTATGTTATAAACATTGCTGTTTAGCAAGTGTAGGAAGAATAAACAAATATATTCACAATTTATGTTTCTGTATTCATTTTTTATTAGTTGGCAACTTATGTGCTATCTCATCCATAAAAACAAATTGCAAGCAAAAATATATCTCCTTATATAAAAATGGGAGCATTTCTGACAATGCACCCTGTACCTTAGACTTTGAAGAAAGACATACATAGGTGAGCAAACCTTAATTACATACAAGATATATAGTCAGTGCTTTCAAAAATCAAAAACAAAAAGACAAACAAAAAAAAAACATTGGTCCTTCATGGACCAGTTTTTATCACATACATTTAACCATGTTAATTAAAATACATATGTGAGCAATCAAGCAAAGTATGACATTTTCAGACTTTGGACTCTTCATTAGCGCAGATTCCATTCAATAACAAACAAAATCCGTACAAACAATGGGATGAGGCATACAAATTTCTCCTATCCCTTCACACTAAATTTGGTCCCATTACTTTGTTGTGAATGCATTATGAGTACAGTAACTTACATATAGATGATACATATCACACGGTAGAGATTAATCACAATGATAGTTGTTTTAAAAATGATAAAAATTAATGACTTCATGAATAAATGTCGCTGTCGGCAGGGCACAGCAGCGGAGCTGCATCGCTCAATATGTGGTCAAGCTGCTTGCAACGTTCACAATCAGCGTGACACAGCCACGCATCCACGCACACACTCAATCATTCATTCATTCATTCGTTCGTTCATTCATTCATTCATTCATTCATACACACACACACACACACACACACACACAAAATAATCCACCTGTCATTCATAGCACCGGGCAGCTGGTACAATTAAAACAAAACAAACAATCACAGAAAACGCCGCTGCGCTCCGCCTTGGCGCTGAGCAGTGGCAGTAGGTGGATGGGGTGCTCCAGCTCCAGCTCCAGGCTCGGCCTCGGCTCAGCGCCCGCGCAGCCCGCAGCCACGGCCGAACCAGTCCGCCACGGCCCCGGCCGCCGAGGCCACCGCCGACGACGGCGGCTGCTCGTTCTGCTGCGGCGGGGTCTCGAACACGTCGTCGTCGCCGACGGAGCCGTAGCCGTGCGGGATCCGGGAGGAGACCCGGAGGGGGGTGCGCGCCGTGGGGGCCCGCGGCAGGTCCGCGGGGAAGGGGCGGCGGGAGGCGGGCGGGAACGGGGGGCGGCCGCGCTGCCGCACCTGCTGCGCACGGAAGCCCAAGAGGACCAGCACCAGCCACAGCAGCGACAGCAGCCCGTCTGCAACAGCGGCAACAGCCAACCCCAGCACGACCGTCATTACACAGGAAACGAAATACCATCCTCGCCGACCGGCGAACGGTATCGCCCGAGATAAATAATTAATGTGTTGGTCTCGTTCAGCACCGCGCGGCACAGCGCAGCCGGGGAGGATTAGCGAGAGGTCCTGATCAACTGATCACGCCAAAAAGTAGGTAATAAACTCGCCTGCTGTCTGGAAGGGAGGGCTGATGATGGCCTGGGAGAAGCCCGGGATGGACGCACGCCGCAGCGAGTTGATGACGATGTACTTGAGGTTGCCGCCGAAGTAGTGGTCGAAGGGGAGGATGGCGGCGTACGCGCCGACCACGGCGGACGACAGCATGCTGGCGTGGTGCAGCAGCGGCACGATCACCAGCATCACGCACAGCATCACCACCAGGAAGGACAGCCAGAAGTCCAGGTCCAGCTGGCAGAACTGCAGGTCACCTGCACGGGGAGAAGGGGGGAAATGGGTACGGAAACATACGGCCGAGAATGGGGTGGTATTTGAACCTGAGCCCTTCAACTCACCAACACCCGCATAGAAAACGAGCGACGTGAACAGGAAGCCCAGGGGCAATACCAGGAGCAGGATGGCCACGACCGGGATGCCGCCTAGGCACCAGAGCAGCACAAAGGCCGCACCCACCCCCAGGCCGACCAGGCAGGACAAGGACAGCACCATGCCCGCTGCACAGGGTAGAGAGAGAGGGAGAGAGCAAGACATGAGCAAAAGTGCAGAGTCCCTACCTCCTACTACAACTTTCTTTTTTTTAATGTTTAAACTTTTTGCAATACTGAATTTATAAAACAATTTTTAAAAATCAAAAAAATCTCCCAAAATTTAAATTTTTAAAATCCTGACATTAATAAAAAAAAAAAATTATTAAAATTTGTAGTGCCATCTGTAAATTTTAAAGAATTGTACTCACAGCCAGTGGGTAAGCTTGTTAATTGAACTAATCCAGTGTATGCCAGAAGGCTTCCAGACAGAGAGCCCGCAAGAAACATTTGGACACGGAAGAAGTAGTGGCCATAAAAGCATGTGAAAAAGCCCAAGAAGAGCACACACGCAACTAACACCTTTGAAAATGTTGTAGCTGAAACAGAAGGAAACACAAAATTAAAGTCAGATCTTGCAAAAGTCAATATTAACAGGTACATGCTTTGAACTTACTTAAGACTGAACATGAGTCTGTAAAATGTATAGCACTACAGCCATAGCTAACAGCAGGCACATACGCAGAAGTGCCTTGAAGAGATTGTGCCACTACAGCATACACAGATCCTGTGCCTGCATATAAACTGTAAAGTCTCCTCATTATTGAACCATAAATTGGCACTGGCGCCTACAGCATGAGACAATGATTAAAAAAAAAAATTGGCAAGCAGAAAACAATAATTACGTTAAAACAGGAATTAGTTACCAGCGAGCCATTGGAAGAGATATCATTGGGAGTCAGCATAGCTTGGATGGAACTAAAATATGTCTCCTCTGTAAAGTCTCTAGCTGGCATGTACATACGATACACATCATGGGTAAGAGTGTCTCTTGTACAAGATATACCAGGAGACTGTGCAGGCTGAGCATTTACTTCAACCATAGCTCCATTGTACCGAACTTTCAGGTAGGGAGCAGTCTCAACTTCAAACTCCATGTTGCATCCACCTGGGATAGGGGCTGAAAAAAAAAAAAAATGACATCCATCCAATCATAAAGAGGAAAGAAACATTCATAGAAAATAAGAAAAGCAAACACTATATGATATCATACTCACAATAAGCACCATATGCAACAACAGCATACATCACAGTAACATTTTCAGGGTTTGGATTGGTTACATAGAATGTAGCTTGCCCTTGTTTTGTTTGCCACACCAAACCCAAGTTAGTTCCATTTACATGCTGGTGGGGAACCAATGTTTGATTGTAAGACAAAGTTATATTATGTAGATATGCATGGGCTTGCAGTATATAGAAGCGAATGTCTGAAGGAGATTCTTTAACGGTGACTATGTTCATGGACTGTGGTCGCAGATTCCTGATGGTCCAAATGCTTTCGTTGTGAGGGTTGTAGTTTCCAAGGGACAAATCAATGTGTTCGTCTCCACCTAAGGCATTTCAAATCAAACAAAAAAGATAATCATGGAATTAGCGGTGAAATTTAAGTGAAACCCGCAAATCTAGGGAAGAAAGACCTAAATTAATTAAATTCACTGTCAACGCATTGCTGACTTATTTCGATAAAGAAGATTACGCCCGAAGCGGACGTGATGTAATATAAAGATTATGGAACTCTAACCTTACAAAGTGAGGTTAGGTCTTCGTTAGTGACAGGTCAAAATTATGCACGGAACACGATTCTTCAACTTCACAGTGCCCCGAGTGTTTGGCGACACGCAACAGTAAACGTCTACGCGTTACGAGAGGACGACAACCTGTCATCGAACACGTAACTTTACTTACCATCCTGCTGACCCCTTACAGGGTGTTGTCCACTAAGGAGCAGGAGAACCAGGAGACTAGGGACAACAAACTTATCGAGGAGCGACATGTTCGCAGAGTCACAGTTTTCAGCATCACCATACCAGAGGTTTGGAAAATTAAACCAAATCAAACATCGGCCGATCGGCAGGAGTACTGCTCAGCTCATGTCGTCTCGTCACTTGACATAAAACATACATAACACACACAAACACTGGGGACTCTAGGGGGACAATGGTGGGGTGCACGGTGGGTGGGCGGGGGGAACGAGGGGGGGGGGGGGAAGCAGGGGGAAGTGCCCTGCCCAGTCGACAGTCGGTTGTTTTCCAAAATAGCAGCCGCCCTGGCCGCCCAGGCCCTCCCCTCAGTGTACCACCGTCATGGCTGACACGGATCAATGAACACTGGATTACTCGGAGAAAAATGTGAGATGGTGGCGCGGAACCTCTTCATCTGACGGAGCGAAGGGAACTTGATGGGCCATGGGAAAGGACCAAGACCTTCTCGAGGCGGCAAGAAATGGGAACATTGCGGTCGTCGAGAAAATCCTCAGTCAGCGAGCCAAGAGGAGTGGCCCTCTAGCAAGGTAAGAAGTGTCAAAATCGGTTAATTACGCGCCTTTTTGGAGTCGGGGAGGGAATTCTCGTCGCGCGCAGCACGCCGGGTACTCCCCGGTCGTCTGCTGCGCGCACGCCCGTGTCAGCCAAGCCTGTTTTATGTCATGGTGCCGCGTATATTGACAATGAGAAATGGTGTAGGTTAGGACGTCTGGAGAGGAGTAAACATATTTTTGTGGGCATCGTTTATGACTTTACCCCGTTGTCTCGGCTCTAATCTCGCGCCGTCTGACTAGGAGTCCGCAGCACGGGTTCACGTGCTGCTCCGCGTCACGAGTGGCATTGCTGTGGTGTTTAAAGATAGTTTTTGAAATATAAAAAAAAAATGGCCTGGTGTTGATTAGTTTGTCTTCTGCTAATTCCCTATCATGTTGTGGGCCAATGTGTAGAGTTTACAAGTGCTCTCTGAGAATAGGGGTTGTTTTATTTTGTGTTTCCCTTGTCAAGGTGTTTCAGCGTGGCAAAGTTCTTTATTGTGTTCAATTTTCTCTCGTACATGTATCCATCACTAGGTTATGGTGCTCTTGTTTGTGGTCCATGAGTTGCCCCACTTTGCAGGGATGCTGTTTCAGTATGTGCTTGGACACAGGGGCTTACAGTAGCATCAATCCCTGTAAAGCCAGGTGCTTTACTGTATTCTAAATGACAATTGGGCAAGGAAATTATTAATCAATTGAAATTAAATACATGTTTCAATTTTAAAAATTATTTGTGAATTAAATTACTGTAAACTGGTACCTCGCAGCACATATTTCCCTTAACATAGTTTTGAGACCACGTTTGCAATGTATTAATGAGCTTTCTAAAAATTGCCATCAACCATACACCTAAATGAAAGATTTTGAAAGATTTTCCAAGCCTTCAAATTATATTTTCTTCAATTTGCACCAGAAGATTCAGTAGCTAGTAAAAGGGACAAAATCCTATCAGAAAACTAAGAATTTTTTCAGGCAAAATAATGATGGTGCTTGTAAATGCATCCGTTTTCCTTTCTCCCACCAACGCTTGGTTGCCATATGGTCATTCTCATTCCTCCACTCGGCCCTCGGCCTACACCATGACCCCTCAGCATTGCATATTGCAATGTCTGTTTGCTCTCTCTCTCCTACTTGGTCGCAATTCTTATTTATTTACTTTCATTTCCGGACTGACAGTGCATCGACCCCAATTCTCAGATTGCAGCCTGTTACTTTCTGAACTTCACATTAATTTCGAGGTTCTTGGCTGCAAAATTACTACCAATATCCCCCCCCCCCCCCAAAAAAAAAAAAAAAAAAAAAAAAAAAAAACAACAACAACTTTGAAATACCTCGTTTGTGGGTAATACCATTCGTGCGTGTGTGATGGTGGTGCGTGGGGGGGGGGGGGGGGGGGTGCTAGTGATTAGGACCCGGCTCGCTGAGAGACGCTCAGCTCTGACCACAACCCCTCTGGGCTGAGTGCTTCTGTTTCTGCCAGCCGAGGCCGCCGAAGCCGGCCAAAGCGTGCCGTATCAGTGGCCAACATCGCCGTGGCTCTGCGCCGCCGGCCGCGCCCCGCCTCCCCTTCTCACTCTATCTCCCCGCGGGCCTCACCCGCTCCCTGTCTTTCTCCCTCTCTCTCTCTCTTTCTGCGGATTGATACGGCCGGCGTCGCGACCTTCGGCACTTCGGCCGCCGGACACTGCCGGATACTGCCGGACACTCACTTGGCGCACAGCCGCCGTCATTCTGAAAACATTTTCTCGACGCTCTCTCTCTCTCTCTCTCTCTCTCTCTCTCTCTCTCTCTCTCTCTCTCTCTCTCTCTCTCTCTCTCTCTCTCTCTCTCTCTCTCTCTCTCTCTCTCTCTCTCTCTCTCCCCTCTCTCTCCCTCTCTCTCCCGCTCTCCCCTCCCCCCCCCGTCTCTCCATTGCAGCCAGTCGTGCGGTACACCTTTAGTGCTGGGAGGCCCGCCTAGCCAAGCCTAGCCCAATCCCAATCCGCCTGTTGCCATCCGATCCCGATCTGATCTGCGTCGTCTTCTGCCGGGGGGGGGGGGGATGAGGTGCACTTCCAGTGGGGTCCGGAGGGGCTTGGCCTCTCTGGCCCCGCGCTGCACCCCCCCCCCCCCCTTTCCCCCTCGGTAATACGCCCACCTTCCGCTCGCATTAGGGGACGTCCATGAGCACATCTCGCCCGCGGTGTGCGCCAAACATGCCCCCCATGCCCCCCCCCCTCCTGTGACACCTATGCCGTCGGTACGATACCGTATCGCGAACGACGCGCTCGGCCCACTCGGACGACACACGGCTCAGGCGGGAGCGACGACCTCGGTTTATCCGTTATACGTAAATCTCAAACGGCCCAAAACGAAAACAAAAAAAGTTAAGGCTGAAAGATTTGGTGTGTGTGAACAGCTTCCGGCCGGTAAGGTCTGGCGATGGATCTCTCCGTCCTTGTCGTGCACCCCCAGCCCCGCTAGTGCGAGAGAGAGAGAGAGAGAGAGAGAGAGAGAGAGAGAGAGAGAGAGAGAGAGAGGGGGGGGCGGGAGGGCCGACCAGACGCCGCCGCCTATCTGCCATATTGCCGCCGCACCTCCGCCACAACACAAGTGTGTGTGTGTGTGTGTGTGTGTGTGTGTGTGTGTGTGTGTGTGTGTAGGGGTGTGTGGGGGGGGGGGGGGTTAAATACTTGGCGTATTAGGATAAGGGCGCCGGTCCACGTCACGCCAGCGCGGCTCGCAGCATGTTTGCCGTCGCGTTTGTGTGCCGACTGGATTTGACATACCCGCCGTCGAAGTTGAGACCTTTCTGATTGGTCAGCAGCAGTGGCAGCCGAGCGCACTGTCGCCGTGACTCATCCGTGGCGTGCCGTACCGGAGACGAGGCGCGCGATTTCTCATAGCTGACGTTTCTTGTCTATACCGGGATCCCCTTTCCATTTCCAGCAACGAGTTCAGAGCGGAACGGTTTCATTGCCATTTTTTTTTTTTTTTTTTTAAATTTTCCGGCGTGCGGACGAGATGTGGATGGCTGGTCGGCGCTCGGGCCGGCTTGGTCGTGGCCGTGTGGTATTCGTCTGCATCGGCTGTAGAGGGGGGGGGGAGGGGGGGCATGTGTTCTGGCTGGCCAGGCGGTGAGGCGTCCGCCCACTTGGTCTGGTGCGGGGTATGGACGCCTAATGTAACGCGCTCATTTAGGGGCCGTCCTTAAAGCTGTGTAGGGCGCCCATACAGCAACCTGCAAGAGAGGGGGCGTTTCAGTTCTGAGAAAAAATATTGAGGTTTACTTGCCGTCCTGATTTGGTCATGCATGTTGAATTTGTAATTTCCTGGCCCTTTTCCCCGTGTGAAAACTTCGCTTCGCCAGCGGCGCAGCCCACAAGAAACCCTGTCCAAATTGGCCGACCGAAGAAATGAAAAATGTGTCCAGTCTTACGCGGAATTTTTAAAACGCCAAATTCGTTGTTATCTTATTGGTGCGTGTTATCACGGTCGTGTTGTCCTTGTCTGTCTCCAGCTTACGCCGGGGCCCCGGCGCTAACGTCCAGGACAGCTGCGGCTACACCGCCCTCCACCATGCCGCCCTCAACGGCCACAAGTGAGTAGTACGCAATGTCTGGTGGCCCGAACACCGTGCAGACAGGCTGTGAACACAAGTGCCGTGTGCTGTCCGCAGGGACGTGGTGGAGCTGCTGCTCACGCACGAGGCCTCCTGCAACGTGGTGGACGACAAGGGCTCCTCGCCACTGCACCTCGCCGCCTGGACCGGCAACGAGGACATCGTCGGCCTGCTGCTGCTGCACGGGCCCTCCGTGCCCAACGTCAACTTACTCGTGAGTACCGCACCGAGCGCCGCTGAGCGCTGCTGGCGCCCGGCGGGGTAGGCCACACGAGGCGCGCCGCGCACCGGTGTGCGGAGCGGGGCGTACCTCCCAGGCGCGCTGCGGGTGCTGGCAATACGGGCCCGTGCTGGGGCCTAAGCGCGGGCGGATTAGTCCAGGGATCCACCGTGGGTTGTACACTTTCCCGAGTTTGCTAAAGTGGTCAAAATCTTCTAGGTTTTCTAAATCTGTATAATGTACAAAATCTTTAGTGTTCAATTCCTTCATAATGTTTAAAGTATTTAAAATATTCAGAATCTTTAATTAAATCTGCTGTTCTGATTTTGTTTTTGAAATTTTTCTTGTGTGTGTGTGTGTGTTTTGGAGGGTTTTGATTCATTTTAGATATTTTTTGAAAAACATGGAAATCCACTAAAAATAAAACTTACGAAAACTTTAAAAGGCTTAAAAACTGTTGAAAAATTCTAAAACTTCCGAAAGTTTCTTTCAAAAATGAAGTGAAATGTAAATTGTTGACGTGCAGACGCGGTCCAAGGAGACGCCCCTGCACTGCGCCGCCCAGTACGGCCACAGCTCGGTGGTGTCGCTGCTGCTGGAGAACGGCTGTGACCCCGGCATCCGGAACGCGCGCGAGGAGAGCGCCCTGGACCTGGCGGCGCAGTACGGCCGGCTGGAGACGGTGGAGCGGCTGGTGCGGACGCAGCCGGGGCTGCTGCAGGCGTACGCGGCCCGCGACACGGCCACCATGTTCCAGAACACGCCGCTGCACCTGGCGAGCCGCAACGGCCACCGCGCCGTCGTGGAGCTGCTCCTGGACGCGGGCGTCGACGTGAACGTGCGCACGGCGGCGGGCACGGCGCTGCACGAGGCCGCGCTGCACGGCAAGGTGGACGTGGCGCGCACCCTGCTGCAGGCCGGCGTCGACCTCCGCGTCCGCGACTCGAACCGCAAGACGGTCACGGACCTGCTGCGGGACTTCCCCTCGCACGTCAGCATGGAGGTGGACGCCCTGATCCGACGGCACCGCGCCCGCCGTGGGGACGTGAGCGACGGCGAGGACGCGGCGGGGGCGGCGGGGGCGCTGAGCAGGGGCCACAGCCCCCGCAGCCCCTACGACAACGCGTCCCCCCGCGGGGCCAGCTCCCCCATCGCCATCGCGGGCGCCGGCAGCTACTCCCCCAGGGGCTGCTCGCCCAGGGCCGGCTCACCCAACCACTACCAGTCCTCCGCCATGTCCATGTGAGTCACGTCGCATTAAAAAAAAATCAAAAAAAAAAAAATTGCATACAAAATCGGTGAGCGTAGACCCTAGCCAGCGCCGTCCTGACGCCATGTTGTTGACGATGTAGCGCCAGCGAGTCGAGCTTCGGCCGTGACTTGGACCAGATGAGCCTGTCGTCGGTGGCCTCCTCCACGTCCACCCGGAGGGGGAGAACATCTACCTGCCAATGGGCGGCCGCAGTCCGGGCTCCACCTGCCGTATCTCGGTGAGTGCCTACCGCCCCGCCCCGCCCCGCCCCGCACCGCCACTCTGTTCCGCCTCCCCTAACCGTCTGCTTCACCGCAGCCCACGCCGCCCAAGAAGCCCCCTCGGAGGAACCTGTCCGTGTCGCCCACCCACCTCTCCGCAGAGTCGCACTACGAGTTCCTGTGCCTCGCCCGTACTGGTGCGGGTGAGTCTTTCTCTCTCTCTCTCTCTCTCTCTCTCTCTCTCTCTCTCTCTCTCTCTCTCTCTCTCTCTCTCTCTCTCTCTCTCTCTCTCTCTCTCTCTCTCTCTCTCTCTCTATCTCTATCTCTCTCTATCTCTATCTCTATCTCTATCTCTATCTCTATCTCTATCTCTCTCCATCTCTCTCTTATCTTTATCTCTCTCTTATCTTTATCTCTATCTCTATCTCTATCTCTCTCTCTCTCTCTTACGTTGTAAAACTGTTGCCTGCGCCTGTACTTGAACCCGTGACTGTCGCAGCGGGCTCGCCGGGCAGCGTGAGCTCGTCGCGCGGCTCGAACGCCGGCCTCCGCCGGGGCAAGAGCGCCGACCAGTACGTGGAGATGAAGCTGCGCCACATCGACATCGAGGACGGTCTGAGCTCGGCGCCCGGGACCCCGTCGACGGCCCCGGAGCAGGCCTCCCCCTACGAGGAGGTGGAGATCCGCACCATCAACCCCCGCCGCAAGCTCCGGCGCGTCCACGACTCGGCGCGTGGGGGCGGCGCCGGGGGCGGCGGGGGCGGCGGGCTGGCCGGCAGCCGGGGCCGGTCGTACGAGAACGTGGAGCCCACGTCCATCCCCGTGCTGGTGACGGTGCGGCGCGACTCCATGGACGTGTCGCCGATCGCGGCCGCCATGGCGATGCCCGCGCCCGCCATCTCCAGGATGCCGCTGCGGGAGCTGCCGCTCAGCCCCACGCACTACCGGCAGCCGCCCACCCCCGACCACCCGCCCCCGTCGGCCCAGGCTGCCGAGCGCAGCATCCACGAGCGCATCCGACCGCTCAGCCAGGTCAGTAAACTACCAATAAATAAGGTACTATGACAAAGAAAAGTTGCCACCTCAAGTAATGTACCACCTGAAAAATGTACTAGCAAAAAAAAGTAGTCTACAATAAGTACTATGTGGAAATGGTATTATCGAAAGAAGAAAAGTACTGCCAAGCAAAAATTATTACCAAGAAAAAAGTGCTACCAACATAAAAAGTGCTACCAAAGTCTTACCAACCGAAATAAATCAGCACCAAAGTACTGCCAAGGAAAAAGAGCAGCATTCTCCAACGTTCGGAATAACTATCCTAAAGAAATGTACCACCAACACCACCAGCTTGTTCAGGTCGTCTTGTGCCAGGAGCACCACATGCTGTTGTCGTGGAGGTCCTTCCAGCGCAGACACCGCCGCTGCGGTGGGCATGCGCCGCGGGGGGCGCACGTGCAGTCCCGGGGGCAGGGCGGGTCCCGGGGACAGGCGTTGTCGCCGCGCCGCAGTCCTGTGACGTCAGCCCGCGCAGGCGCGCACGGGGGCAGCGGCATCGCGGGCAGCTGCTCGCACTGCCGGGGTGCCGGGTCAGGTTGTGGGGAAACGTTTACCCCAATCTTAATCTTATAAGCTCAAAAAAAAAAAAAAAATGAAAATGAAAAAATGAGCCCGGAACCCGTCCCCGTCACCCACCTTGAGGTCCCGCTGGCACGGCATGTCCCCCGTGCACTCGGTCTTGCGCTGCTGCGGACGCGGGCCGGACGGCGGGAAGGGGTCCGTGTGTGGGGGCGCGGGTGGCGGCACGGGGCAGGCGCGCTCGACGGGGCAGGGGTCCGGGCCGGGCGGCGGCGGGCAGGGGTCCGGCACCGGCTGCGGCCCGGCCGGCTCTGGGGGCGGGCAGGGCAGCTCGGTCCGGCGGTCACGCAGCCGCTGCGTCCCCAGCATCCACACGTTCTCCGACGTGACCTGGTCGTACTGGTCCTTGTAGTTCTTGAGGCCGATCTTGCACTCGCGGCCGAAGAAGGTGGTCACCCAGTGGCGCTTGCCGCCCGCGCTCGCCGCCAGGTTGATCCTGGAGGCGGCGTGCTGGATGACGAGCCTCATGTTGGGCGGGAAGGTGCCGCCGTCCGTCTCGGGGCGCCGGTGCTTGTCGCAGTGCAGCGCGCGCCACCGGCAGTACGTGTCGCACTTGGTGCTGAGCGACAGCTTGGGGGCGCCGCAGCCCACCTCGTTGGTGGTGTTGCAGAGCGCGCGCACGTACAGCGGGCACCGGGTGCCGGCCTCCACTGCGCGGAGGGTGAAGGGCTGGCCCAGCCGCAGCGGGCAGCCGTCCAGCCGGGCCGACCCGTCCTCGGCGCACAGCCGCCACGAGTTCCGCACCGTGGGCTCCGTCTGCGCCGTGCCGTATATCTCACTGCCTGAGGGCGGACGGCGGGAGCTCACGTTACCAGAGTGGGCGTGCGAGTGGCCCATTAATTAAAATCAGGACCAGGAACACACCCTCGCTGAGGAACTGGCACTGGTCGACGGCGTCCACGTCCACGGTGCCGGCCAGGAACACGCCCAAGTGGCCGCGGCCGCCGGCCAGCGAGAAGGCGGGCATGTCGGGGGCCACGACCTGCACGACGTCGCCCAGTCGGAGCAGGGCCTCGGACATCGCCAGGGTCTGGGGCCGCAGCAGGTTGGCCTTCATGCGCCGCGTAATCTGCAGCGCCGTCACCCCCTGCTCGTAGTCCTGGGGGCGGGGGGCGGTGGGTCAGAGGGGGCCGGCCGTCGCCGAGGCACTGGCGCCTGCTGGGTAGGCAACCACGACGCGTGCTTGTCGTGCGGGTTGGCCTACCCTGGCGCTCGCAGGCGCTCAGTAGGAGGGTGCGGACGCTGCCTCACCCGCTGGAACTGCTCCCTGCGCGCCCGCTCCAGGTGCTGCGATGCCAGCCATGAGCCGACGAGCACCTCCTTGCGGTAGGGCCGCAGCTCGGGTGTGTGCCACGCCTCCTCCAGCATGGTGGTGGTGGTGGTGGTGGTGGTGGTGGTGGTGGTGTAGCGGGGGTGGTGGTGGCGGCGGCGGTGGTGGCGGCGGCGGTGGTGGTGGCGGCGGTGGTGGTGGCGGCAGCGGTGGTGGTGGTGGTGGCAGCGGCGGCCTCGCCGTGACCTCCCGGTGCCCCGCTGCGCCTGCCCTTGCCTGCCCCACCCGCCCCGAACCAACACAACAACAAACGACAATGGCGGCAGCGGCCGCCCAATGCTGCCACACGCCCGGGCCCGGAGTGTCACAGAAAAAAATACTGGCAGCACTGCAGCTGCCAGAAGTTGCGGAAAGCTGTGTTAGCGGCCCGAACTCCCCTGCCCCGCGTCCTGTCCTCGTATTCCGCATCATCGCTGATGGTATTTAAAGGTCGCGTTCACCGCATTAGGCGCCGTGCGGAGGGCGGGGGCGGGGTGGGGTGGGGTGGCCGCGTCCGCTGGGCGGGTACGTTTTCCGCGGGGCCGCCGTCACTTTCGGGATCGACACGCGAACGCAAACACACTCGTCCGTGACGTGTCCGCGACGCGTCCGCGACACGCCCGTGACACGCCGGGCATGTCCGCGTTCCTGTGCTCCCGCCTGAGCGTGCTGCTGTGCCGCTGCCCGCAGGAGTACCACCACAGCCACAAGCGCAGCTCCAGGGACATGGAGACCGAGACGGACGACGACCTGCTGGTCTGCGCCGTCTGGAACGCGCCGCCGGGCTCGCTGTCCGGCTCCATCTGCTCCAGCATCTCGCTGCAGTCGGACAACAACGTCGAGGAGTACATCGGCGACGCCCCGTTCGCAGGTACGTGTCGTAGTACCTGCTGCTGTACCCCCGGCCCCCAGCGGAGGGACCCCCAGCAGAGGGGACCCCCCCAGCAGAGGGACCCCCAGCAGAGGGACCCCCAGCAGAGGGACCCCCAGCAGAGGGACCCCCAGCAGACAGAGGGACCCCCAGCAGGGACCCCCAGCAGGGGACCCCCAGCAGAGGGAACCCCCCCAGCAGAGGGACCCCCAGCAGAGGGACCCCCAGCAGAGGGCCCCCCAGCAGAGGGACCCCCAGCAGAGGGACCCCCAGCAGAGGGACCCCCAGCAGAGGGACCCCCAGCAGAGGGACCCCCAGCAGAGGGACCCCCAGCAGAGGGACCCCCAGCAGAGGGACCCCCAGCAGAGGGACCCCCAGCAGAGGAGCCCCACAGGAGCCGCGAGCCGCTGCCTGGCTGCTGCCGATGCCAACAGCGCCGTGTCTCTAACGCCTCCCGCCGCAGCTCTCTGTGCATAACCCCGTGTGGGCCCTGTGTTGTGTGTAGCTGCCCAGTAGCGCCGCCTCACAGCTTGCAGTCCTGCAGTAGTTGCAGTAGCCGCAGTAGTGTAGAGCAGCTGCGTCCGAGTAGTGCCCATTGAAATTTCGCTCCTAGGATTGCGGCGACAGCTTTAAAGTTGGCATCAAGGAAAAAAAAAACCTCCGAAAATGGCTTCTGCTGACCCGTTTTTGGAGCTGTTGTCCTCATCATTATCGTCATTATCGGCTGTGGCAAGGACTGTTTGAAAGATATTTTTACCAAGAGGATTTTTAGTAAAAAAATAAATAAATGAAGTGTGTGTTTCGGCCAAAGGTGAGACTGCTACAGGTGTGTGCCATAATTCTCCCAGATAGGGTCGCAGCGGACGACTCTGACGACTCCTGGTCGCGGTCGACGTGGGGCCGGTGGGGGCGGCCCGTGCCCGCGCCGAGGGGCTGCGGGGGCCTCGTCGGCGGCCTCGGGGGCTCCCGGAGCCAGCGGAGCTCCCAGAGCAGCTCCGCTGGGGACGGCCGGAGCCCGGCGCCGCGCCAGCCCTCCCTCCTCCCCTCCCGTAGCGTTGTGGCCGGCGCCCAGACCCAGACAAGTAAGGATGTGAGCACGGCGGAGCACAGCCCTCACCTCACCGCACCACACCACTGCATCGGACGTCCCCAGCCTGTGCATCCAGCCCACCCCATTCGTGCTTTGATGGGTGCATCTCTCCCAGCTGTCCGCTATCCTTGTTCTGAGAGGGGCCGTCTCGCCATACACGGGTGAATCCGAGGGGGTTTTGGTGTACACCCTTTATGAATTTTAATTAAATTAGTTGAGTTTTACGTGAGTTTTTAAGCATTTTAAAAATTACATGTTTGTTGACTCTTTGAAATAACCTGGTCAAGAATGTTTTGTGAGCTTTGAGCTTGATTTTTTTTTTTTTGGTGTTACCTCGCGGAGGTGTCTCCGACTGCCTCAGATGGCGCTTTACGTGCATTTATGGACGACGGCCTCTCGGCGGGTCGCTTTTCATGTCATGTGCGGCAGGAAGTGTTGAAAGGGGGAGGGGTCTTGTCGGCGGAGGGCGCCGTTCGCCGCTTGGGACCACTCCCGGAGGCTCGGTTGGGCGGCCCTGCGTGTAGCGTACTTCAGCGCGCACTACTTGAAGGACCGGAGGGGCGGCGGCGGACGGTGGTGCTGCGCGCTGCCGCGCCGTGGAGCAGGACAAGCCGGCCGTGCTGCTGGCCGCGTATGTTAATTACAGCGGCGGGCGCACGCCGGCCGATGCCCTGGAGTGGCTGGCTTCCAGCGCGGCCTCCAGGGCGGCCTCCAGCGTGGCCTCCAGCGCGGCCTCCAGCGCGGCCTCCAGCGCGGCCTCCAGCGCGGCCTCCAGCGCGGCCTCCAGCGCGGCCTCCAGGGCGGCCTCCAGGGCGGCCTCCAGCGCGGCTTGTCGGTACCGCCGAGCTCTGCGCGTAATACGACACACCTCGGCCCCGGCAGGCACTTTGACCTGCTGCAGCGCGAGGGCATTCGTTAGCGCGTTGGTTTACTATTGGAGGGCCGAGCGGCAGCGGGTCAGGAGGAACGGCCGAGGGACACCTCGGGGACGTCTCGGGGAAGTATCGTGGTGTTCATGAACAGCGTAACACCCCATGCGCATGCGCAGCGCCTCGGCGGCGGGGCGACGCTCCAATTGGAAAGGCCTTGACGCCGCCAGAACAGAGACCGGGGCGCTCTTGTTGTTGCTGCTACCGTCATTGTTTTTGATTTCCTGCCGCGTTGCTTTTGGCCACCAGCATGTCCTCGCGGGCGGCAACCGGCGGCCATACGAGTTGCCCGCTTCCCCGCGTCTCTCTCTCTCTCTCTCTCTCTCTCTGTCTCTCTCTGTCTCTCTCTCTCTCTCTCTGTCTCTCTGTCTCTCTGTCTGTCTCTCTCTCTCTCTCTCTCTCTCTCTCTCTCTCTCTCTCTCTCTCTCTCTCTCTCTCTCTCTCTCTCTCTCTCTCTCTCTCTCTCTCTCTCTCTCTCTCTCTCTCTCTCTCTCTCTCTCTCTCTCTCTCTCTCTCTCTCCCTCTCCCTCTCCCCCTCCCACCTCTCAGTTTAGGGCCCCCTGACTAGGTTTGGTCCCGGCTAGTAGAGTGATCGCCTGTGCCGCGTTCCTCAGGCCTCAGGTTACGTGTGTGTGTGTGTGTGTGTGTGTGTGTGTGTTGCTCGTCGCAGAAGGTGTACCCCCCCCCTCACAATCCACCGCAAGAATGAATGTAATCGCACTTCCTTGAAAAGGTCAGTGACCCCTCTCCACACAGCAGCAATAATCCCCCGCCGCTGGGGATAGATACGGCGAGGTGCCGTGATCGCCTAGTGTATTCTGGGGTACGTCGTCATACTGTTGAATCTTTGTGCCGAATAGAAGAGCGCAGCTCCTGGAGCTCTCTGCTGGCCCCGCTGGCTCCGCGGGCACCGCTCCGGTACGCTGCGTGCGCCGGGCGCGTGCCGGGCGCGTGCCGGGCGCGTGCCGTGTAGCGGACCCGGTCCGGTTAGGGCGTCCGCAGCCCAGCCCGCGGGCGCCGCCGATGCAGGGCCCGTGACGGAGCCGCCGCGGACCCCCGGTCAGGTGTTATCGCGCACGCACGGGCCGTGACGCGTGCCGCACGCGTGCCGTGCGGGGGCGCGCGCGTGCGCCAGTTGTTGCCGCGATGCACCGCGCCGTGGTTCGCGACGAGCTCGCCGAGGCGTCGGCGTACGCGAGGGGCCTCCGTCGGCGGGCCCAGCGCCTCGCCCTGGGTGAGGATCCTGGCCGTCCGCCGTCGGCTACTGTACTGTCCTCGCCCGGGCCGGTGATTGGTCGGTGTCAGGGGCCAATCATGCGCACGGCCTCGGCGGGGTCAAGTGGAGCCGATAGGTGGTGCCGAGTTGGCCGAGGCCGGGCCAAGACTCAGTGCAGGTGGCGCCACACGGGCAGGAGCAGGGGTCCACCATGGTCCGCACGCGGTTGCTGGCGCTCCAGCAGAAACTCGGCCACGGATCCGTTTTGGAACGCGATTCAAAGTCAAACAGTTTGCGCTAGAATTGGCGTGGTCAGTCTGCGTGCGGCTATCAGCCAGACGGTGGTGTGACCGTGTGACCCTGCCCCTGTGTGCGTGTCTCAGTCGCTCTTGTGCAACCTGCACTGGGTTTCTCTCTGTCGACGCATCGCGGATTTTTCTTTTTCTTTTCTAAATTGACTTAGACTGTGTTCTGGACGAGTGGTTCACAGATTGTGCAGTAAAAGATATTTCTCCGCCGTTTAATTTTTTTTTTTAATTACTGTAATTATTATTGGGGACGAGCGTGTCGACAGAGTAGAACTTATGGCTGTGACCCTGCACCTCCAACGTGCTGGTGGTCTGGTGGTCCTACAGCCCTACCATAGACACCTTTGGCGTTTTTTTTTTTTTTTTTTTTTAATTTATTTTAAAATGCCGGAGTTGTCTCTCAGTCGCCGATGAGGTGGCCCTAGTGCGTCAGAGTGCAGCGGCCTGGGTGCCACAGGATTACCCATCGCCAGGTCAGTCCCCTGTTAAAAACTCCCTTTTATATTTTCGTGTTCAGCTTTATGGTCTAGGTGTTCGCCGCGCCACATTTCAATGGAACGGACGCGGCGGCCTGACGCGGCGGCTGCCAGCGGGAAACTTTCACGTTAATAACAAAGTAGGCGGGAGGTGAGGGGAAAAAATGGACGTATTCATATGAGAATAAATTTCTCGCACGGTTGAGGGAGTAGCCTAAGTGCATACGTGCAAGGGGAACTCTGTTTCTTTCCAGGGGCAGAATTTTAAAGACCGTGTTAGAGAGGGAGGGGGAGAGAGAGAGAGAAAGAGAGAGAGCAGGGTACAAGTCTCACGCTCGCTGCCGTGTTTGTTGATCACCTCCTCGTTTAATTCGAGTTACGTCGCGCATCGGCGTGATGAGACTTTAATTAATGAGTGCGATTTACTGATTCGGAAGGCGCTGCGCACCGATCCGAGCTCTCGGCGCTGCCGTGAGGGCAGGACCTGGTGGGGCCCGCTGGGCGCACTGCACTGCAAATTAATCCCTCTGATAACGGAAGTAATCACTCTGATGACGGGGGGCACACCTCACGTGACTCTCGGACGGCCCCCCCTGGCAACGCCCGGCAGCGCCATTGAGAACTTTAATTGGGTTGCCGCGGAGGTTTTGTGAGGAGTGCGGAGTGCCAACTCTGCACACCTCTCACCACCGCGGTCAATTAATTCTCAAATTCGAGTTTTGTCGACCTGGTGTGGTTTTGCCGCGAACTGTACAACTGATGTGGGTGCATTTTGTACCTGGGTACATTTTGTATCTGGGTGCAGAATGTACCAGGGTGCATTTTGTACCTGGGCGCATTTTGTACCTTGGTACATTTTGTACCTGAGTACGTTTTGTACCTGGGTACATTTTGTACCTGGGTACATTTTGTACCTGGGCACATTTTGTACCTGGGTACATTTTGTACCCGGGTACATTTTGCACCTGGAAAGCAGCCTTTCCATAAATTGCGTTACACCGTCTCCGCGGCTGAGACGTTTGCAAAAGCATCACGGGAGATACCCCGCGCTCGAGCTCACGATACGGCAGGCGCTCGAGCGCGGGATATCTCCCTTGGTGGCTTTTGGTTGTCGCGGCAGACGCGGCTGTCTGCGATTCTGTCGCCGCACTGACCCATCGACGCGGACGTCACCCGGCCCCTTGGCGGCCCCGGGGTAGGCCAGCCCGCACGGCACGCGTGCGCTGCCCGGGCCGCGGCTGCCTACCCGCTAGGCGCCGTGCCGTGCCTTGCGGTGTTGGATGAGCTGCGCGAGCGGCGATGACTCCGGCCCGACGCGTTTCAAATCTCCCGCGCTCCCTGCCGCTGCCGCCACTGCTGCCGCCGCCGCTGCAGCAACCGCCCCCCGCGCGTCGGCGGCAGGCGTACCAACCGCAAAGTGGCCCCGGGCCGCACTTGTTTACAGCGGCGTGTAATTAGCGCTGCTTAATATGCATTTCGTATTTGCCGAGTCGGGCCCAGGGCCGCCAACTTTTTAATTAAAAATGTCACTCGCCCTCCGCATTGGCTGCGTGCGGGTGGCCAGCCTGGCGCCCGGGAGGCAACGCCCAGCAGCTGCCGCTGACCAGCGCTCAGATGAACGTTATGTATTTTTCTGCGCACCGCCCTCTTCATCTCATTGTTTTATTCATTTTCCCCCCATTTTTTTTTTTTTGCGTTTTTGCGTCTCTTCCTTCCTGCAGCCAACCCCCTTCCTTTTTTTAACCCTTGCGCGCGCACACACACACACACACACACACACTCTCACACACGATTCGTTACAAACCTATGTAGTGTTTTGAAAAAGAAAGGAGGGAAAAAGAAAACATATAATCTAAGGGGCTACAACAGGTGATCGGTGACGTCCTGGTCTTCTCTTTGCCGGACGCGCAGTGAGTATCCACCGTAAATAGTACGGGGGCCTGACGACATCTGAGTGTCAGGAGTTAGATATGTTGGTACCTTTAGCTAACCTCCGTACCCTGAGTAATCTGGTCCTTTTGGGTACCCCCCCCCCCCCCTCCCCGTCTCTCTCCCTCTCCCCCTTTCAGACTGCGTTTTCCGCCTACGGCTCTTTTGAGTGATGCCCCCCCCCCCCCCCAGCTCTTTTTCCTCTAGGACCAAGCGGCGTTTAATTAACTTTCTTTTGCATGAATTCCTATTTATTTTTCTGGTTGAGATTGCTTCTATGTCAGGTAGAGAGAGAGAGAGAGAGAGAGAGAGAGAGAGAGAGAGAGAGAGAGAGAGAGAGAGAGAGAGAGAGAGAGAGAGAGAGAGAGAGAGTCCTCCTAAAGCATGTCAAAGTAGGTCGCAAAATAGTGCATAAAAAAGGTAGGACACGGAGAGAAGCGTCGCTGTAGGGCCGTGCCGCCGCCTCTGCTCCCTGTGTGCCTTCTGTGCTTCACCGAGCTGCTTCCTGAATGTTGTGTTGCTTTGCCTCTCCGCTCGCCGCATAGGCCGCCCCGCCTAGCTCTGCCTAGCTCTGCCTAGCTCTGCCTAGCTCTGCCCAGTGACTGCATGGGCGCACTGGCTGCCGCACGCCCCTCCCCTGCGGCCGTGGCCCGCCTACAGCGTGCTGCCTGTTCTGCGCCCCGTGGATCGCTGCGGATCTGCCATCCACACACGAAAATTTCACTTTTCTTCCCCCCCCCCCTTCCTCCCCTCTGCGTTTGACGCGGGGAAATGCTTCGGGAAAATTGTTTTGCCAGTGTGTTGTGTCGACGGCAAGGTGCTGACGACCCTGTGACGTGCCCGCAGGCCTGCTGAAGGGGTCGACGGCGCAGCAGCAGGCGGCGGCCTCGGTGCACGCCCCCGCCGAGCGGCCCAAGACGCTGCGCCGGCTCAAGCACGTGTACGACGTGCCCCTCATGAGCAAGCCCAGCGAGCTGCACCGGCGGGAGGCGCGCGAGGTCCGGGAGGCTCGTGAGCTGAGCGAGCTGCAGGAGACCAGGCAGCGGCTGCTGGCCGCCACCACGGCCCCCGTCAACCACCACGGCCACCAGAACGGCAGCGCCACGCCCTCGTCCGCCCCCACCACCCCCGGCGGCGCCGCCCCCACCACCTCCGCGCCCGACAAGATCCTCAGCCCCTTCGACGAGCAGGAGGAGTGGAACAAGATCTCGGAGATCATGGCCTCCTTCGGCAGCGGCCTCGGCCGGGACCCCATGTTCAACGAGCTGGAGCGGGAGTTCCAGGAGCGACTTGGTGAGTGCAGTAACTAGCGCCTGACGATCAGCGGAGCCTCGGCCGCACCGGGGCCGGGGGCAGCCGGGGGCAGCCGGAGGCAGCCGGGGGCAGCCGGGGGCAGCCGGGGGTCAGCCGGGGGCAGCCGGGGGTCAGCCGGGGGCAGCCAGGGGCCAGGGGCAACCAGGGGCAGCTGGGGGACCGCGATCAAAGGGAGCACAATGTGGTTTACAACACCTCCAAATTCTCTGATTTTTTTGTGTTGGCACAACGTGGCGCAAACGCGAGTCGTGGATAAATGTTGGTAGCACTGCGTGCAGCCGGGCGTGTAACAAGCCCTGCAGGTACGCCAACAGAAAATAATGATAATAATCATGGTAGGCGAAGGGACGGGGAAAAGAAATTCCGACATTATTGGTTTTGGCACGTGACGGGACGAGAGGTATTCCGGGAGCCAAGGGCCAAACATACCGGCACTTGTCACTGAGGGGAAGGGAAGGGTCTCCGTATGGCCTTCCGCATGTATTTTCTTGTTTTGTTTCGTCTGGATGATTTTTTATTTTTTTTTGCTGTTAATATTTTATTTTTCCTATTATATATTTCCCTGCCGCTGCGCCCCGCAGATATTATATTGGCAGAAACGCGTCGCGCCCGAATTAAAAGTAATTGAGTGTGTACGGCGGGTGCGAATTCATGCACGTTAAATTAATTGCCCCCCCCCCCCCGCCCCCTTTCCCCCCTCTCCCCCTTACCCGCCGTCTCCTCCTCGCCCTGTGGCAGCTCACGGCGCAGGGCGTCAAAAGGAAACTCCGCGGAGTCGCGCCTTTTTTTTTTCCAAGCGACGCCAGTCACGCTCCGTCGCGTCCCGGCGATGCCGCGGGCCCAGCCGGGGGGCGGCGGGGGCGGCGGGGGCGGCCCTCGGGGGCGGCCGCACCTGCTGCCGCGGGAGCTGGGAGTGACGCGCCCGGTTCCAGCGGTTCCAGCTCCAGGCCGTGCGCACCCCGCTACGCGCTACGCCCGCTACGCCCGCTACGCCCGCTACTCGGCTTCGACAGCTCGGCAGGAGAGGCGAGGAGAGGACAAGTGGGAGAAGCCACTTTGACACGGCCACTTTAAGCGGATGCGAGTTGAGTTCCTCCGGCCTCCGGTCCGGGTGGCTGGCTGGTGCTGGCTCGTGCTATATGGCTGGCTGGCGAACCTATGGGAGGCCACGTCCACTCCCTGCACCTCGACGCGCCCTACACCCCCCTCCCCCTCCTCATGCGAGAGCCTCGTGCAGACCCCGGCCTGCCCCGGCGCAGCCTAGCGCAGCCCTGCGAGAGACGTGCAGGCAAACCAACCCCGAGCGCGCCCTTAACGCAGCGACCACTGACACTCGCCGGACCACCCCCGTCGCGCACAACCAGTTCCAGCCATGCCTGTTTTTATTTGTTTGTTTGTTTGTTTGTTTGTTTTCAGACCGACAAAACAGTGATTATTGCCATTTTCTGATTTTTTTTTTGCACATTTGACATGTTTTTTTTTCTAATTTTGATTCTAATTTTTTAAATTATTTTTCTCCTTCTTTTGCAATTGTAACAGTTTGTTTTTATCTTTATTTTGTTATATCATTTAAAAAGTGCCCCTGACCCTGGACAGCGCTGCACTGCACTGCCTGACCCTTCCCTCTGCTTGGCCTGGTCAGGTGTGTCTCGGTCGCCGAGCTGCGCGGACCCGCTGTCCTCCCCGCTGGTCTGCTCCTCCGTGGGCCAGTGGCTCAAGACGCTGGGCTTGGAGGAGCTGGAGCAGACCTTCCTGTCGAGCGGCTACGACGACCTGGACTTCCTGGCGGGCGTGCTCGAGGACCAGGACCTGCAGGACATGGGCGTGAGCGCGGACCGGGCCCGGGAGACCCTGCTGGCGGCGGCGCAGCTGTTGCCGTGCCGCGTCAAGGAAGTGGCCGCCCAACAGGAGCAGCAGCAGAGCAAGGAGAAGGAGGGAGAGGCGACCGCCGACAAGTGTGTGTGTGTGTGTGTGTGTGTGTGTGTGTGTGTGTGTGTGTGTGTGTGTGTTGTGTGTGTGTGTGTGTGTGTGTGTGTGTGTGTGTATGTGTGCTTGGGAGGGGTATGTTGAGTTTGAACTTCTAGGAAATCAGCGTGAATTTTCTCGATTTAGTTTGAGCTTGTTGGTGTACATGGAGTGACATCTCGCTCTGCAGGAGTCGACGCCGGTGGACGCGTGGCTGGACAAGATCCGTCTGCAGCAGTACAGCAGCACCTTCCGCAAACACATGTACGTGGACATGGGCCGGGTGCGGCGCATCTGGGAGGTGGAGCTGACGGCGCTGCTGGAGATCGGCAAGGTGGGACACCGGCGGCGCATGCTGGCGTCCGTCAGCGGCGGCCGGCGGCAGCTGCGCAGCGGCTCCCTCAACCCGGACGCCGCCGGCCCGCCGCGGTCGGGGTCCTCGCTGTCGCTGGCCTCGGCGCCGACGACGCCGGGGACGGCCGCCGCGGCCGCCGCCGCCACCACGCCGACGACGACGCACGCCCCCGCCACGGCCGCGCTGGCGGCCAACCCCACCGGCACGCTGCGGCACAGCAAAAAGTCGCGGCCCGCGCCGCCTCCGCCCGCCGCCGCCCAGGCCCTGCTGCACCAGGCCCAGGACCTGAGCATCCGCGACCCCAGCGAGCTGCTGGAGGGCATGCCGGGGGCGCTGACGACCACCTGGAGGCACCGGCCGCACGACCTGGTCACGGGCAGCGTCACCTACGTGGCCCACGTGAGTACCTCCCCTCCCAGACTTCACTCTCGTCTCGCCCCTCCCCTCCTCCGCCCCACTCATCTAGTCGTGTGTTCCCCGCAGTACCTGGGATCCACAGTGGTGAAGGAGCTCCGGGGCACCGAGTCCACCAAGAAGTCGATCCAGAAGCTCAAGGCCGGGCACGGCGACGGCCAAGGCGACGGCAAGGGCGCCAACGCCCCGGAGATCGTGCTGTCTATCTCGTACCGCGGCGTCAAGTTCCTGGAGCCCGGGGGTCCAGCCGGACAGCAGCTTGTGTGCGAACATGAGGTGCGCAACATCCACTGCGCGTGCCAGGATTCGGACGACCTCACACACTTCGCGTACATCACCAAGGACCACCTGAGCAATGCGCACTTCTGCCACGTCTTCTATGTCGCCTCCATGGTGAGTACAGCGTATTGTGTGTAGAGTGGCTGACAAAGGACCTGCCGCCTTTTCTCCGTTCCGGCATTGACCGTGCTCTGCTCCGCGCTTGTGCAGGACCAAGCCACGGAGGTGATCATGACGCTGGGCCAGGCCTTCGAGGTGGCCTACCAGATGGCGCTCAAGGACCAGCTGCGGGCTGACGGCATCCCGGACAAGACCCCCGACAAGCTGCACGCACGCTCCAACTCGGTGTCGGGGCCCTCGGTGCCCTCGGTGCTGGAGGCCGCCGCCAACGGCCCAGCGTCGCCGTCCGCGTCCCGGGCGGCCAACGGCGCCAACGGCACGGCCCACACCAACGGTGTCGCCAACGGCTCCTCCTCCCACGTGCGCTCCAAGTCGTGTGGGGAGCACCCCCTCGCCGCCGCCGCCGCCGCCCCCAAGCTTGTCTTGACGGAGGACGTCTGATCCGAGATGGGTCCAAATTCATGGCCTATGGCTGCCTATGGCTGCCTGTGGTATGGAGGTTCGAGTCAACAGAAGAACTTACGTTCTAAGTCTTCTAAGTCTTAAGGTACGTGCTCTTGATGGAATTGTGACCGACAAAATGTGGTGCTTGTGTTTGATTTTTTATTTTATTTAATTTTTTTGCTCGGGCGGTGATGCCCATATGTTTGTTGTGGGCGGATATATAAAGAGAGTTATAGAGAGAATGAGATAGAGAGAGAAAGAGAGGTCGGCTCGGACAGTGAGCTGGACTTAACTGTCTGGAGCCCAGTTAGCTGTGATTTGTCAAGAGTTTTCTTCGCCGTGGGGTCGGGCGATTCTTCCCCTTTGTGCTGCTGTCCATATGTGATGTTTGATTTGAATCCCTTATTTATTTTTTATGCTGATCAAGGAAAAAATATTGATTGGTACTTAGCCTGTAGCAATAGGTATGCAATATCTAAAAATGCGATATTATGGTTTTTAGTCTCTTCTCAGCTGTTTGCCAAATTCACGATTTTTCCCCCTTTGTTAAGCGGTATACATTTTAAGTATTTGTTGTGAAGCGCATGTGATTTCCTTATTTGTTACCAATATTTAAGCATATCGTTCAAAGTTATATGCATGTTATAAATATATATATTAGCTGATTAACTTGTGATGAAACACTAGCATGTCGGCGGGGTCCAGCAGTGACTCTTTCGTCTCTAGTCAGACTGCGTGCGTTAGGCCGTCGTTCTTCACATTCCCTATCGTTCTGGCGACGCCGTGGGTCAAGTCAGTGTCTCCCTCCGCCATGCTGGTGCCTCGTTTTAGTGTATAAAAGACAGACTCTGCTTGTCAACTTGTTTAGGAACTTGTAGGGGTTTCTAGTGTTGTAGGAGACGTGTCACTTGTCACTGCTCGTGGTAGCAGCCCAAAAGGTTGTGCTTGTTGACAGTCGTTCTGCCACCAGAACGACAGGAGTGCCTGTCTAGATGTTTCCTTTCCTTTTGGTCGAATCTCTAACATTATCCCTCTGAGGGAGACAAATATCGTGCAGCTTCCCCCCGCACACGTCTGACGTGTGGTGAGGATCTTTAGAACGTAATATTTATGTAACGAAATAGCTTCGTAGACGACGATTTTGGATGCTGGTTAACATCCCGGTGTTAAGTTATTTCCTTTTATCACACTAGGCTGTTGAGCAGCAATTTTTGGACGATTCGTTTTCGTATTTTAACAAGGTGCTTTCATAAATTTCGAGTGCCTCAGTAGAGCGGATTTATCTGGTAGTAGCGAGTCTTAGGTTGAAAAGGGGACGTTTGTGTCGTGTATTTTGCCATGACAACTCTCGGTGGAAGAGACAGTGATGTTTGAATATATCTCGCCGATGGGTATGTTCAATAATGAAAAGGGGAAAAGGTGCTCTTTCAAAAAGAAGCGCCCTTTTGTTTTCAACAATTTTTGTTCGATGTTGGCTTTACATGAAGTGGCTTTGCGTCCCTCGAATGCGTCGCCTCAGGTTCATTTACTTTAGTGACCAAAAGTTCATCGTTTTTTCTTCAGAACTGTGCTCAAGAGGTCATTGTCCAAAATAATGTACCTGAAATATCTTGTCCAAATTTTCTTTTCTGGTTAAAGATTTAGTTTCCATCCAGCTCGAGTACAATTTAACGCGTGCCGTCTCGATAAGAATGACCTCTGGAATAATCAAACTTGTTGTTATAGTCTGATATTACATGTAGTAGACATTTCTCAGTAGCTGTTCTGATGTGATATAGCAGCCTTAACAGTGTTATTTCGTGCTGACGAGCCGTATTTTAACTTAAATTTATTGCCAGCTGGGCACTTAATTAACTGCCAGTAGCGAGAACTCAGTTTTTAGGACAATCCGTTTCTTAATTGCTTCTGACATGATGCTTCAAATAAGCTGCAGTCTTTTGTAACCATGACGACTGCATGCACTTGCACAATCATATCTTGTTCCTTTTATTCCACTCCGTCTCTACGTTGTTTGTGAAATGATGAAGGGAAGGTTTTTAAAAGCAAAAGAAGAGGGCTTTATTAGAAATTTAACTGACCTGTGCCGAAATAGGCACAGTGAATTTGATTGCATGTGAATTGTATCAGCATTCTCTTCAGTTTAATCTTATTTCAGACAACAGGGTCAGCTTCGGCTACATTTGCATTTTATAGTCCCAAGTTTGCAAAGCTATATACGTGCCATTGATGGGATCGCCTCATAGTGCTCAATCTCAGGATGACTGTCTCTAGTATTCTAGACTTCTGTTTTGTCTACTTCTCATTGCTAAAGTACACGTCACTTCCGAAATCTCGTGATTACTTTATCCTGACGAAATAATAAGTCTGAATATAATGTAAGCATCGGTTGTGCGCTGCTCTTAGCTTCGGTCTAATGTGCACAACTGCTCCTTTTTGTTTTGTATTTGGCTCAAAACGATAAAAAAAACCACATGAACTGGGCCCAATTTATAGTACAAATTTGCTCCTTTCACACGCGATGCGTGAATTCATAGTCTGAGCCGAGTGGTGTAAAGCATACCAAAGATGACTTAGTAGAGGAAGCGGTGTCCACACCGCGGACCAAGTTGTTGGGGAGCGTGGTGCTCTCCAAGGATTCCTGCTTGCTGTGTTTAGACCTAGGCAGCTAATGTGGCGCCGTACAACACCACGAGTTGGCCACTGCAAGGCAACGTGTTATTTGCTCATTGTATTGTGCTCATCTCTCCAAGTACTTACAGCAGAACCCTCGTCGTGGTAACCTTCCCTAACCTTACTTCTATTTCCGGTTCTCCCCTCCTCCATTCCTCCGGTGCTTAAAAGGATAGAAACTAACTTACACACTGTCCTTAACGCCGTTGGTGCATTTAGTGCTTGGGTGTGATCTCTTTCGAATACTGTAATCATGACCTATACCCTATATTTCTTCCCTTTGAATGAGTCTCCTTTATTTGTGTCAAAATCTCTAATCAAAATGTGTTCTATGAACTCGAGAGACTTGATTATTGATATGAAAACCGTAGGCTTTGTTTCTTGTTTGTTATTTGTGAATTGCCTTAAACTGCCTGTTCCTTTAGAGTTCTTGAACTGATAATTTGTTAGCGGTTTCCAGTAAATTGTACATATATTTATTGTGTATGTACTGTTTATTATTATTATTATTATTATTATTATTATTATTATTATTATTATTATTATTATTATTATTATTATTATTATTATTATTATTATTCTGATATTGCCTTTAAAGAGATTAAGTATCGCATTGTTGCAAATCAGTGCGCCATTAAATTGATATTCCTAGACGTGTTTGTTGTATAGCATGATCTGCTATCCGATGCATTAATTCATCACAACATTTGTAAAGTGAGTAATAAAGACGATTTAAACATTTTTCCTCGAACTTATCGTTCCGTTCTTTATCGCCACCCCCACCGCATCCACGCACTATGACAGCAAGTTCGGCCGCACTCTGTACACAAGCCAAGAACACAAACATTGAAACGATCGAGTTGCAAGTGATGCAGTCTGTAACGTCCGAGTAGTTCGACATTTCGGATACATCCATCTCTGTTCCAAAACTGGTGCACACATATCCGGCAACAGCGACGCGCGCAAGGCGGCCAGCGCCATCTGGCGGGCAGCTACGGCGGCTTCGGCCTCAGCGCCGGTTCGGAGGCTGGCGCCAGTCAATACGCCAAAGTAATTCGATTTGTATGCTAATGCGGTGCCGAGTCGGCTTGTGCCTGACAGCGAGCACCTCCTACACCTTAACTGTTACCAAACAAAAACCTGAGGGTTTGTTGTTGATTTCCGCGAATTTGGCGGGGACATTAAATAACATCCACGAATATAAACAACGGTTGTGCGCGCAAAACGACGAAAAACTGCGGGAACGGCGGTAAGCCGTGGAGATTAAATCTCTTTCAACCGCTCTGATCCTTGGCAACTGAATGAAACACTAAACTTTGAAAGTCATCATCATGCTCATGCATGTTTTCGGACTAAAGAACCACAGAAATCAACGGTGGTACACGCAATCCGCGAGAATGCGAATCTCCTGGCCGCCCCCGCACCGCCCCGCACCGCACCGCCCCCGCGCCACCCCCACAGCCGCCTGCTCGTATTGGCAGCGCCCCCGCCGCCTCTTCATCCCACACAAAGAGAGGGCGGAGAGGTTTCCCGCCAACAACAAGAAGGATTGGAGGAGGCGCCACAATGGAATGGGGCGAACGCGGGCGGAAGCAGAGGAGAGGCGCAGCCCGGCGCAGCCCGGCGCAGGGATGAGAATGCTAGCACAAATACGTTCCGATCCGCGCGAGGCCTCCGTCCCCCTCCCCTGCACGGTCCGCCACGGGGCGCTCGAGACCGGGGTATCGACCGCATGGCGCGTTGACGCCTCAGCGAGGCAGCAGCAGCAGTGGCAGTGTCACGTGAAGCAATAGCACTGTCACAGCCGCGCATGCCGTAAGGAAGAGGCCGCCAAACGAGGGGGGCGGAGCCATGCATTACCATTTTTATTGGCATGTGATCTGTGCGGGGGTCAGTATGTGTGTGTGTGTGTGTGTGTGTGTGTGTGTGTGTGTGTGTGTGTGTGTGTGTGTGTGTGTGTGTGTCTGTGTGTGCGTGTGTCCCGCACGCCTAATTGAACACTCCTTGGGGTCGGCCCGGCCCGCACGGCCACCAGTGCCGCCTCATCTGCTCCGGCCGCGCTTCCGTCCGCCGCTGGAGAGGACCCGGACGAGGACCCGGAGGACCCGGAGGACCCGGAGGACCGGCCGGCAACGACAAGCGGATGCCCGGAGCGCATCGATGACCCCCGAGTGCATGTGTGTGTGCGTGTGTGTGTCTGTGTGCGCGTGCGTGTTTGGGGTTGACCGCGCACACGGCCCCGCCGGACGGCTGTAGACGGCCGCAGACGGCTATATCGCCCTCATTACAGTCGTAATGCCGCAGAAGTCACTTCCCCCCACGGCCGGCGATTATCGGCGGGGCCGTCAGACAAACACCCCGCCGTAGAGAGCTACGCCGGGAGACTGCAGGAGACTACGGCGGGAGTGTAGTCTCAAGGAAACGACTGTGGAAGTCCATGTTTCTTATTGCGACTTCGGGATGGAATTTCAAAAAAAATAATTCGAAACAAGGCAACTCCGTTTCACTCCGTGCCTAAAAAAACACACACACACACATAAAAACTTATGGAGTTCCTAGCTAGCCGCAAAATTATTGGTGGCAATAATCCGAAAAAAACAACAACAACAACAACGGTACCGCACTTTCCCACATTTTCTTTCACAGTGTATGTCCGCCCACAAGTGGGCTGCGATGACGGTAAAACAGTGGGGAGGAAACCGCGGCCAAAGTGGACTCTGCCGCTTTAAAACACAATGACAGCCGATCTGCAACCCTTCTGTCCTATCGCCGCCGGGCCGGGGGCGGCCGGGGGCGGGCCGGGGGCGGCCGGGGGGACAACGCCGCCGCAGCAGCCACGGCCAGCCCAGTCAGCGCCAATCTCGGCCTCCCTTTGTCGACCCCCGGACAAAATTGCATTCGGCTAGAAACTCGGTTAGCGGTGAGATGGCATGGACATAACTCGATAACTCGGCAGCGCCCGGCTGCGGCGGCTGCTGCTGCTGCTGCTGCTGCTTGTACCGCACTGCCTCATCTCGCCCCCCGCGAAGCGGAAGCGGTGCGAGTGTCTTCCACAACATCAAAAGGAGCGCCCGCGGCCACGGCACTGCCACGGCACCAGGAGAGAGGGAGGGGGTGGAGGGGAGGGGGGGGGGTCTTCCACAAAAGACGTAACGGGCCTGCCACTGCTGCCACCCGACCGCGGAGCTATGCTTCTGCGGAGGGTTACGTTTCCTGTACGTTTTTCTTCATCTCTGCTGCTCCACCTTTTCCTTTAATTTCTTCCGCCCTTCCTTCGCGTGCTTCTCTCTCTCTCTCTCTCTCTCTCTCTCTCTCTCTCTCTCTCTCTCTCTCTCTCTGTATGTGTCTCACTGCCTGTTTGGCCCTCTCTCCGTACATCACGGACGGTGGCAGGCAATCGTGTCGTCTGCCGCGGCCTGACCACTGGGTCGTGTGGCTGCTATGAGAAATCGCCGTGGGGGGGCGCAGCGGGGCGCCGGCGGAGGGGAGGGCCCTGAGGGGAGGGCCGGAGGGGAGGGGCGCATATGTCCTGCCCGTTTTCACTCGCCCTCGAGCACAGGGGTGGTGGGAGAGGAGGCCGAGTCGAGTGCTCTGTTGGAAATGGGGGCGAGTCGGGTAAGGATTCCCTGCAGGCTGCTTTACTAGCTCAGCGGGTGCCAATCCAGCGATGGACGTCAACAAGCATAGCGAGGTTGTACTGGCGCTGTTTTATAGCATCAGGCAGCCCCCGGGGGCGGCGGCCCGGGGGGCGGGGGTGGCCCGGCCACCTCCCGCGGTTTTGATTTTGCTTCCACCAACACCACATCACTCCTTGCGATATGTATCTCAAGGCACTCTCACACAGGAAAGAAAAAAATGTATTGCAAACACACCCTCAATTCTGAATACTCGGCTCAACCATATTTTGATGCTTATAGGGGGGTATTCTCGGCAACACTTCTTGTTGTGTACATCTAGCCTTCCCAAATGGATATCCCAGATCTTGCTCTACGCATGTTATGCTTGATTGAAGCATATTATGCTTGATTGAGGGATACCACATGCTAGCCCCAAGAATACAATACGTGCCTCAATCATATGCTTGTGCCAAGCATACAGACGGTTGATGTTCGAACATGATTCTTAAATCAACAAAATCCCACAAGTATGCAAGATTCGCATCAAAATCGCTTTGAATCAAGCATTCATTTTTGAGAGTGCACTGCAGTCGCCGTCTCACTGATCGGCTGACGCCGGCTGATCGCCACCGCTACCGCTACCCTGCGCTGCGCTCGCTGCAGGGCTATGATTGGCGCTGACTGCCGCCCCCGCTGCTGCTGCTGCTGCTGCTGCTGCTACTGCCGCCGCCGCCGCCGCCGCTGCTGCCGCCACTGCCTTGACCGGATGCCCAGCAGCACGTAATGCTATTTCCGTAACAAGCAATCTGTAGAGCAATTGGGTTACTCTATGAATGGGGCGCCCTTAACGAGCACAGGCCACTGCCACCACCCCCGGCCCCGCCCCGCCCCGCCCCCGGCGCCCCGCCCCCCGCCGCGCGGCGCTGAGCGGACACCGTGGTGGAAGTAAGTGTTGCCAACAACAGCAAGTAAGAAGAGTAAGACCCCAGGAGTGGAAGTCCATGGGCATCGCGGCACGCAGCTCCGACAATATCAGCATCGGATATGGTCATGCCAGAAGCCCCCGAGCTGATGAGGTGAGAAAGCTTGCGGAGCCACGACTCCGCTTTACATGACTCCCCCCCCCCCCACACACACACACACACTACCACTCGGGCACAACTGTGTCCCAAAGTGAACACTGATTATGTCGATTGTTGCGACTAACTTGCAGAAAATTCGAAATATTAATCTTTTAATGGCCGTTTCTAGCCCTGCAAATGTAACTCATAACGTACTCCTAGTGCAGTTTTGACGATTTTAAATCGACGATTGTCTCCAAATGTGTGCACTGATTGTCTCGGGTTATGCCCCCCCCCCCCTCCCTAAAACTGCAGAAGAGCAGGCATCGAGTGCATCACTCAAAACAAAAAAAAATCATTTAGAAAAGGCCATTAAAAAGGCCCGCAAAACAATCTGAAAAAAAATATATTAAAAAATTGGTACGATAACAAAAAATTAAAACATTAGCAGAAATAACAGTTATCAGTAATCAAAGAGAGACGCTGAGCGCCTGCGAGCGTTCGGGTAGGCCAGCCCGCACAACACGCGTGCGCGCTCAGGCCGCGGTTGCCTACGCGGCAGGCGCTGTCTGTCTCCCCGACAACATCAGCGGCGGCGGGGGGAAACCCTCTCTCTCTCTCTCTCCCTCTCTCTCCCTCTCTCTCTCTCTCTCTCTCTCTCTCTCTCTCTCTCTCTCTCTCTCTCTCTCTCTCTCTCTCTCTCTCTCTCTCTCTCTCTCCCTATCTCTCTCTCTCTCTCTCTCTCTCTTTACGGACGACGCCTCGCGATGAAAGAAGATGAGGACGTTACGGCCCTCACGCTTTTACTTCCCACACTCGCCATTAGAGCGAGTGAGAGCGACGCGAGCACGCTGCCGCTGCCGTCGTTACCGTCGCGCCGAGACCTCTGCCAACCCCTTCATATCCTTCGACCATGTCTCTTTCTCTCTCTCTCTCTCTCTCTCTCTCTCTCTCTCTCTCTCTCTCTCTCTCTCTCTCTCTCTCTCTCTCTCTCTCTCTCTCTCTCTCTCTCCCTCTCTCGCTCTCTCTCTCTCTCTCTCTCTCTCTCTCTCTCTCTCTCTCTCTCTCTCTCTCTCTCTCTCTCTCTCTCTCTCTCTCTCTCTCTCTCTCTCTCTCTCTCTCTCTCTCTCTCTCTCTCTCTCTCTCTCTCTCTCCCTCTCTCTCTCTCTCTATCTCTCTTTCTCTCTCTCTCACTCCTTCCCGCACACGGCACGAATCGTCGCCGTCCCTCCGGCGTCTCCACGCGCCCGGAACAGTTTAACGAGGTTTTGCCTGCCGGGCACCTGTCGTATCCTCGTGTCACTTGGCGCCTGGAAAAAGGTCGCGACCCGCCGACCGAACGAATGTCTGAATGAATGAGTTGACGACTGAATGAATTGGTGAATGAATGTACGGATGAAAGAATCGGTGAACGAATGTACGAATGAATGTACGAATGAGTGAATCGGTGAACGAATGTACGAATGAATGTACGAATGGATAAGTTGATGAATGAATGTACGAATGAATTGGTGGATGAATGAATCGATAACACGTGACAAATAAGTGGACGAATGAATGAATTTCTAGCGGCTCATAACACGCCCGCTCTCCTCTACAACTAACATGGAACTCCTTGAAAGAACTGTGTGAATGAACGGATGAATGAATGGACGAACGAATGAACAAAAACAATAAATGGATCGACGGATAAATTAATGAATGAATAGATCGGCGCGACGTCTCGTTTTGTTGGGCGCTCCGCTGCGTTACGTCTTTTGTGGATGGACCCTGCGAGTGAGACGTCAACTCTGAGGGAGGGGCGCCCGGGCCTGGCGGCGATTACGGCCGCCGTGTAAGTAATTGTCAGCACCACGCGCCAGGCCAGGGCCGGCCCGGGCGGCACGGAGAAATAAAGAAATCTCATCTCTGGTCGGGGCGTTGGCACGTGCCAAAGATATTTACATTGTGACAGTCGAGCGGCCACACGCGCGCGAACCGGAGGGGAGGGGAGGGAGGGAGGCAGAGAAATGAGCGATATCACTGTAGCAGCAAAGCGGCGGCAGCGGCAGCAGCGGCAGCAGCGGCGTGTGCGGATGCAGCCTGTCACGGCAAGAGGAAAACGAACGATCAAACACAGTAAAATATGGAACACACACACACACACACACACACACGCGCGCGCGCGGAAAAAAAAGAAAATCTGGATGCGCGTATTTCTGACCAGATGGTTTTATAATACGTTCGTAATTTATTTCCACGATATAGTATTGTGATGGTTTCCTCACACTAAAAATATTCGAATCTATGAGGTTATTGGACGAAAATATTGTTCCATGCCACGACAGTTGAGGTGTAAAAGATGCCGAAAGGCTGCGGCCTCGGCTAATTGGCGCGCGAAATATATCGACCCCAGGCCGTTTGGAAACGATCGCTTAGAGGCTTAAAGGCGCGCGGCGAGACGGAGAAGCCTTTTATAATTGTCCTCATCACCGTCGTCATCCTATCCGGGGGATGACGGCGGCAGGAGGGGCGTCGACGGGGACGTGGAGGGCGGCCCCGCCAGCCCCCGTCGGAGTCAGCGCGGCGCGGCGCGGGGCGGCATCGGTTCCGCGGGACGGTTAGTTAGCAGCAGGAGTGCGTGTGTGAGGGAGGCCGGGATGAGGACTCCGCCGCCGCCCCCGGCCGCCCCCGGCCGCCCCCCGCCGCCCCCCGCCACCCCTCTCTGCCTGCCTGCAAGTGCAAGAGCGTTCCTCGGCTCCTCTCGGCGGGTCGTCGTAGTGACGATCGAAAAGGGTGCGGTGCGGCGGCAGCGGCGGCAGCGGCGGCACGGGGAGGGTGCGCGGCACGTGCCCGCCACGCGCACGCCACGCGCGCCGCACGCCTGACCGCGCCCGGCCCGGCGCCGCCTGCGCTGCAGCAGCAGCAGCAGCAGCAGCAGCAGCAGCCGCGGCGCGGCGGCGTCGGCGTGTGGGAAGCGCGTGCGTGCGGCCGCCGGCGCCACCAAGCAGGCCCTGCCCCAGGCCCTGCCCCAGGCCCTGCCCCCTGCCCCAGGCCCTGCCCGAGGGTGATGGCTCAATCGGAGAACAAGGCGGCCCCGTCAGTAAACAGATCTATCCGGCAAGAATATGTCAGGGCGATCTTCTCTCTTTCTCTGTCTAATCTGTTGGCACCACTCACTCGTTACGTTAATTACGTTTTAAGAATAGTCAGGCGACGTGCCCTCTTTCCCCTGCGTAATCACCCCAGAACCCTACCTTTTGCCTATTCCTCCTGAACCCGGCGTCCCCTTACGTAATATGTGGACGGCCTTTATATTTATTTGGACATATTTTATCCCGGCGCCCACACACGCGCCCACACACACACACATACACACACACACACACGGAGGGGTGGGAGCCGCGAGGGGCCGAACCGTAAAATAATCGGTTGCCGGGACGCTGATCAGTCTTTTCCCTCTCCTTGCTCTGTTTTTCATCCCCCCCCCCTCTCTCTCTCTCTCTCTCTCTCTCTCTCTCTCTCTCTCTCTCTCTCTCTCTCTCTCTCTCTCTCTCTCTCTCTCTCTCTCTCTCTCTCTCTCTCTCTCTCTCTCTCTCTCTCTCTCTCTCTCTCTCTCTCTCTCTCTCTCTATCTCTCTCTCTCTCTCTCTCTGTCTCTCTCTCTGCTCTGTGTCTCTCTCTCAGGCTCACTTGTCTGGCCGGCAGCGTGGATTAGCTCATTAACTGGGCTCGGCGAAGCGACAGCGGAATCGCTGCTGGATGTGCCCATCCCCGGCTCGGCTGGCCTCGTCCTGTGTGGTGCGGTGCTTGGTGGCGGCGGGGCTCCCGGCCGGCTCGCGCCCGAGCGGACGCCCCCCCCCCCTGGACACAGGCTCTCTAGGTGAGACCGACGGCCAATCACATGACACAGCCAAACGCGACGTCGTATTTCTGCTCGAGTGTAGACGATACACCGCGTCGCGGGCGGTCGCGCAGCAGCGCGCGCCACAAGCCGTTTTATCATGCCGATTTTGAAATTTTCCCGCCTGCGCCGGCCGTGTCCGGTCGTGCTGCACCGGAAGCGCAGGGCTCGTGCTGGCATTGGCTGCCGGGGCTGCCATCTGGGGCGGCTCCGGCCGGCTGCAGAGGGGTGAGGGCAGCAGCGGCAGCAGCAGCAGCAGCAGCAGCAGCAGAAGCGGCAGCAGCAGCAGCAGCGGCAGCAGCGGCAGCAGCGGCAGCAGCGGCAGCAGCAGTAGCAGCGGCAGCAGCGGCAGCAGCGTGTTCCGGGCGGGTGCCGCCGCTTCCGAGGGGCGAACCGAGAGCAGCCGGTCTCCGGCCGGCCTGGCCTGACCCGGCCGATAAGAGATCCAGCATAAAATCCGACCGGAAATAGGTGTCACTGCCTCGGCCGTGCGCCAACGCGTGTGCAGCGGACGTGGTGAGGGGGCGCCACAGCGGGCGTGCAGCGCCGGCTGAATCTGAGAATCATCTACTGTCAGTCAGCCCCCGGCCCCGGCCGGCTCCCTACCCTGCTCCGCTCGACACAGCTTCCTCCGGACCCCCCCCCCCCCCCCTCCCCCACCCACCCTCGCCGCTCTCGAGTGGCGCTGCGCTCGGTGCGCGCGGGAGTTTTCGAGTGGTCGAATCTTTTTGGCGACCAGAGGAGAGGCGAGGCAGCGGCGCTGGGAGCTGCACCCACCCGGATGACCCCCGCGGTGCCCACGTCCTCTGGAGTGGCGCCGGCCCAAGAATGTGTAAAATAATCGTCACGTCCGCGTCACATGTCCGCGATGCCGTAGTATTTAATCCGCGCCCGCACTGAGAAAACGAGTGTTCTACGAGCACGTGACGAGTGTGTTCGCGCGGGAGAACATTACAAGTGTGTCACATCCCCATATGTAGAGGGATAGGTGGGCCCACCGCAGGGTGTTTCTTGGAGAACGCCCGGAACGTTTCCACCGGAGACTGCATGAATCATGCACTTGGTTTCTCGGTGCGTCTTTCAATCGCTATGGCTGTGGGCTCCCACGTGGTAGGCATAGGCCGCATGCCCTCCGGCGTAACGAGCGGGTTGGACAACCTGGGTATGCTTCAGGTAGCTTTCCAATGTTTGTTAACAAGTGCAGTTCCGGGAGGCCCCCCCCCCCCCCCCCTCCCCCCGTCCTCTCCCCGGTACCAATAGCGGTGCCGCCCGGGTATAAAGGGTTGGGGCCGGACGGGTAGAGTAACATTCGTACGCTGCCGCTCCCCTCCATAGGCTGTGTCGTTAAGAGTGAGTACCCCTTCGAGTGTCTGAGTATGCCAGAGGAGGCGGCTGGCGTAGAGTACCTGAGTGTCCAGTGTTTGAGTGTTGTTCCCTCCGGCCTCCCGGGCTCACGGACTCATGACCCGTATACTACCCCCGCTTATGGTCAGCTAAGTCACGCACTGCGGATCTCCCTAACTGTGGAACTAGAGTACACTAAGGTATGTTGGTTGAGCCTGAGCCACTGAGTCCTGGTAGGCAGGGCGCCCAATTCCCGTGGGATTGACTGCGTACTGCGAGTTAGTTTAAAACCTGGATTTTTTTTTACTTTTCTCTTTTATTCCCCCCCCCCCCCCCCCCAAAAAAAAAAAAAAACGGGGGGGGGGGGGAGGAGGGGTCGACAATATTTCTTTCCTGCACCCTTTTTCTCTTCTCTTTAAATTTATGTGGGAGAATGTGAGAGAGAAAGAGAGACAAAGAGAGAGAGAGAGAGGGAGAAAGGGTCAAGAGAATTTCTCACTGCCATCATTCTTGTGGGGGATTATTCGGTGGCGCCACGCAGTGTCGCTGGCCAGCCCCCCCCCCCCCCCTCTTCCCGTCCTGCTTCATCCCTCATATTACCCCGCCGTACAGCATAGCGGGTCGTGCGTCTGTTCCGCTCGGGGGCGCAGTGCTGCTTGAGGTTTCTTCAAAGTATTCCTGAGGTACATCATGTTTATATATTTTTAATCGAGTGTCGATTTCGCTGGTCCCATGAGGTCAGTCAGGCTACCGACCGCCCGGAGCGGGCAAGGGGGGAGGGGGGAGGGGTGAGGGGGAGGGTGGCGTTGGGGGCGGGGCCGGCCCACACGCTAAGCAAATTGTATCTCATTACGTTCTGTAACCCCATAACTCCCAGAGGCGCGGCCGGGGTGACTCGACGGGGACCCAGTAGGGACCACCGGGGACCACCGGGGACCACCGGGGACCACCGGGGACCACCACTCGCCGAAATAATGAACTGGGCCGCAGCGGCAGCGGTGACAGCCCGTGGCCCCCCGGTCACCAGCGCCCGACCATCGCAGGGTAGGCACGCCGCACGGCCCGCGTGCGTTCGGTGCCCAGACGTTGCCTACCTCCACGGCGGCTGCCGGTGCGAGAGGTACGCGCTGCTGGGGATTAAAAGGCCGCAGATAAATTTTTGAAATATTTTCCAGGGGTCTGAAAGATAGGAAGTTTTCGAAACTTTCAGGAGCAAAAATGACTTGACTTGGAGGTCACTGTGAAATGCGAAAATGAATTAAAGAATGCAGTACTTAGGTAAATTGCTGGACACCCATATTTGGTTGTAGACAGGAAACGTTATTTTACCAGTCCGTGGGGGGACCAAATGCGTCTCTATTAATAATGAGCCTGCATATGTTTCGCAACATTTATTTCCTAAACTTTAAAGGTTTCCGGAAATTTTGAATCTGCTACTGCTATAACTGCAGGCACAATAAGTTACAAACAAAAAAAAAGAACAGAAAAATCAATTTGGATGTTACTTTTTAGAAAGCTCCCAAGGGTCAACCAATCAGCTCACGAGACCCACAGCGTTTCGCAAAAAAATAAAAATGATAATGCGGGATCCTTTCCAGCACGGCATCACGACCACGAGTGAACCCTTCTCCCATATTGCGGTCGCGATCTCGCTCATTCTCGCTGAATGATATTGTCGTCTCCTTTTATTATTCCCGTTTCCCTCCTTTCCTCCCCAGACGCGGGGTCGGGTCGGAAGTCTCCCCCCACTCCTTCCCGTATAATGTCCGTGTCCCCCTCCCCCCTCCCGTCTCTACGCTTCGCATATAAATATTTAAATTCGGCGCGCTTGGCGGGAGAGTGCGGTGGTACAAACTGCAAGCGCGCCGCAGCGGCTCGGCTCGGCTCGGCTCGGCTCGGCTCGGCTCGGCTCGGCTCGGCATGCCCCCCTCGATATCTCTGTACCAACTCTACGGTCCTTCCAGCCGACAGCCGACCACAGAGGGACCACGGAGGGAAAGGATTTACAATTCAATAGTTTCCGCGCTCGAGCGCGGGGTATCGGAAAGCTATCGGTACCTTCTCTTTCGATACCTTATCCTTCGACACATTATCCTTCGATACATCGTCTTTCGATACCTTATCCAGAGCGTTATGTAATTTGTAAAGAGAAGCGAGCAGACGACAAAACTGGCTCCATCACGCCAATTGTTTCGCCTCCCACACGTGCCATATAAACGCGCAATCATCCCCCCCCCCTCTCTCTCTCTCTCTCTCTCTCTCTCTCTCTCTCTCTCTCTCTCTCTCTCTCTCTCTCTCTCTCTCTCTCTCTCTCTCTCTCTCTCTCTCTCTCTCTCTCTCTCTCTCTCTCTCTCTCTCTCTCTCTCTCCCTCTCTCTCTCTCTCGCTCTCTCGCTTCCCCTTCGGTGGCGCTGGCGCTGCTGAGGGTCGGCCCTTGTAACGATGTTTTTGTTTGCTGCAACACAAATGATGTCGAATTATCATAAATGACGGATGGATCTGAACGGCCGAAAAGGCCCCCGACGTTGCCACCCTCGTGACTCCCGGCTCTCTCTCTCTCTCTCTCTCTCTCTTTCTTTCGCTCGCTCCCTCCCTCCCCTCGGTCTCTCTCTCTCTCTCTCTCTCTCTCTCTCTCTCTCTCTCTCTCTCTCTCTCTCTCTCTCTCTCTCTCTGTCTCTCTCTCTCTGTCTCTCTCTCTATCTCTCTCTCTCACACACACACACACACAAACGCACACGCGCACCCCTTACTCGTTTTGTCGCGGAGCAACAGTGTGTGCGATATGCTTCATTATCGGCGATGAACCCTTCCCTTGTCGGCACAAGGAAATATAACAGCGGCAATATAAAGATAGAAAAAAACCTAACAACAACCTTAGTAGGGAATGTCAACATGAATACAGGCGACGAGCGCGATTCAAAACGGAAAAAAAAGAACAGGAGTTTTCGGGTTGTTTTCGTAATTTAAAACAAAAATAAACACAACGACACAACAAAGTGTTGTGAAGACATATGGAACACGATGTCGCTCCTGTTGTTGGAGGCTCCAGAAAAATTAAAAACATATTATTTGGTGGTATAAGGCATAATGTACAACAGCAAGTCTCTTTCTGCACGGGGGGGGGGGGGGGGGGGGGGGGGGGGATTGTGTGCATGAGCGGGCGTCATTCCTAGGGAGGTCTGCGGTGCCCGGCGGCTAACACCCCTCAGCGCCACGCCACGGCCGTAACCACCGCCCGCCCTCTCTGCAGATGGCTGGAGAGAGAGGGAGGGAGAAAGGGAGAGGGAGGGAGAGAGAGAGAGAGGGAGAGAGAGAGAGAGAGGGAGGGAGAGAGAGAGAGAGGGAGAGAGAGAGAGAGAGAGAGAGAGAGAGAGAGAGAGAGAGAGAGAGAGAGAGAGAGAGAGAGAGAGAGAGAAATAGAGAGAGACACACAGAGGTGGCCATGGTGTTGTGCTAGTTGCGGTTTGTCGAGTCTACAATGTTAGCGGTCGTAAATGCGTTTGCAACAAGCCCACTCCGTGCCGTGCCGTGCCGTGCCGTGCCGTGCCGTGCCGTGCCGTGCCGTGCCGTGCCGTGCCGTGCCGTGCTCGCTCGCCGCTGCCTTCCCCGCGGTGCGCCCAGTTTTCCTCATGGCAGGGTGGTATACGGTGCGGATCACAAAACTGTACAATATAATTATTTTTTCGAATAATGTGAAATACAACTGAGAGCACCAGTATTTTTTTTTTTAATTTAAAAATTATTTTCGTGAAGAGTCTTCCTGCAGACGGTCTCAAAGCGGTCAAACCCTACAAAAATACTCGATTCATTTTTATTTGGCAATTCTTTTTCTCTTGTCCCCCCCCCCCTCCAAATCGTGCGATGGAAAAACGTCTTCATTTTGAATTACTCATCCGATCCGCGATCATCCCCGCGCGACCTTCCCTGGAATACTTTCTATATGAAGACGTCCCATAGCGTCCTCGGTCCTCCTCACGCCTGGCAACGGCTCGGCCCGGCTCGGCTGGGCTCGGCTGGGCTCGGCTGGGCTCGGCCGGGCTCGGCACGGCTCGGCCCGGGCCGGGGCTCCTCTTTTCTGACATGAGATCACTCTTGGGGAGTGGTTTCGCCCCGATGGTACAACAAAGCGAGGAGGCGGGCGCGGAACATGTAATGTTTCGCCCCGCGTTGCCCGCGCGCCCTGCCCTGCCCGGCCCTGCCCTGCCCAGCCCCCGCGCCCGCTCGGAACCTGCCCTCCCCCCCCCCCTCCCCTCCCTATTTTATTTCGAGAGGAGTAAAGGCCCTCTCCACGAGCGAATGAGAAGGGGATGAGGGCGAGATCTGTTGTGGGCCGCGGGGGCCTCGGCTGGCCTCGGCGCCCCTGGGCCGGGCTGCCGGGCCGGGCTGCTTCAAGAGGGCGGAATGTTTCCGGTTTCCTCCCAGACGGCGAGCGCGCCGCCATATTGGCTGTTGTCATGGCGACGCGAGGGCGGCGGTGGAGGCTGAGCGGGCTGAGCCCACACACACGCACACACACACACACACACACACACACACACACACACACACAAGCGCGCACCCACCGGGCCGAGGAGGCACCCCTCCGCAAGGCTTTATTAACGTTTCCTCCCTGAGAAGGAAACCGAAAAATGATTCCAAAGCAACCATTCCGCGATGACGTCGTATATACATGTATATATGGGCCGTCGAAGGTGCAGTCGGAGGAAATGAAACACAGAATCGAGACGAAAGCAACTGAAGATGACGAGGACTCGTGGTTATGAGAGAGTGCCGCGGAGGGGAGGTTGTGGAGAGGGCGTAAGTTTTTCATAGTTACATCCGGGGCTTTACCCACCCAACACTCACTTTCGGTAGGAATCCGTCACACATCAGCACTGGTGTAAATTTGATCAGAACAGTCTGATCTGATTTTTTTGATCGCAAATTAATTGATCAGGTCAGAAGTGATCAAAACATTTCTGATCAAGTTGATTCTTACTTAAATTCACGCACCTCTGATCGAAAATTATGATTAGAAAATCCTCTGATCTAAGATCACTGATCATCGTATGTATCCTGTTCGTGTGTATCCTGATAGTATCATTCCTGATCGTCTGTGTCCTTATGGTACTTGCCCTATGTTCCAGATCGTATTTTCTGATGATATAATTCCTGATAGTCTTTTTTCTCACATGACATAGGATCCTGTCGACAAGCGAGGCATCACACCCAGAGGTCAAAATCGAATTCTATCCAAATCCGAGGTTAGTTTGGCGATATCACCTACCGTTTTCGAGCTGCCAGAAAAATAGTCTCGGATTTCGATCAGGGTTTTCTGATCGTTTTTGGATGTGATCAGGGCATTGCTGATCGTTTTTGTAATAAACGATCAGGATTTCCACAATACGATCAGTAAATCCTCATCAGATTTACACCAAATTTATATTAGTCACATCGATATTCTTCGTCACTTCGACTGTGGAAGAGAAACCGCATTTTCATACGATCTCTTGGGGGTGCAAAATACCCAGTCAATTTGTCCTGTTTTTTTTTTTTTGCAGTGCTTTTCAGGGTGAGAGAAAAAAAATCGACGCGTATAGAGAGAAGTGGCCATTCGTGACGAGCGATTGGGAATAAATGTGAATAAACAGCAACGTGGCCGGAAGGCGGAGCGGATGGGGCCCATGCGGCCCCACTGGGTCCCACCTGGTGCAGATGCAGCATAGCACGGCGCAGCACCGCGCGCCCCCTGCCCGTCTATTTCCTACGTGCGATAGCCAGCGGGGCGCACATTTCCATATCCACGCCTTTCTCTCTCTCTCTCTCTCTCTCTCTCTCTCTCTCTCTCTCTCTCTCTCTCTCTCTCTCTCTCTCTCTCTCTCTCTCTCTCTCTCTCTCTCTCTCTCTCTCTCTCTCTCTCTCTCTCTCTCTCTCTCTCTCTCTCTCTCTCTCTCTCTCTCTCTCTCTCTCTCTCTCTCTCTCTCATCACCTAAACAGCCGAACGTCGATGCCGCGGCGATGCCGCCAGGGTTGACGGGACAAAAATGTATCAGTCACTCTCCCGAGCGTCCGCAGGTCGGCAGCTCTGATTCATGGCCTTCATCATCCTGAAACCCGGCAGCAGCCAGTGCAGCCAACATGGCGACGCTCTTATTTCCTCTGCCGGAGCCCCCTGCTGATAAGGGGCGTTCACAAAGTCACGTGAGGCCTCCTGTCAGAAAAACTGTCAGAAAAACTGCCAGGGAGGGAAAAAAGCTGTCAGAAAAACTGTCACGAAAACTGTCGGAAACACTATCGGATAAACTGCCAGAAACACTGCCAGAAACACTGCCAGAAACATGCTATGGTCAGAAATACCGTAAGAAAAACTTTCAGAAAGCTGCCAGAAAAAAAATTGTCAGAAAAAAACAATTTACGTCGACTGAGAAAATCTCTGGGATTTTACCGCCAAAATGTTGGTCACAGTGACTGGTTTTGGGTTGAGCGCCTGCTTTTTCAGTTACATCAATGTTCTGGGTCGATTTGGTCTGTTTTTCTGTTTCTAGAATGCGCACGAGCGCGGGTGTGTGTTCCACTGGCCACCACCAACAGCAAAAGGTCGGACTCCATTACCGCATTACTGCACACGAATAATCAGGCCGCTGGCACTCCGAGCTGGCACAGCTGCTGGCACGGACGCTGGCACACGCCCGGCACACGCCAGGTTCGCTACCTTTCGCGGGCGAGGCGCGCGCACACGGACAAATAAGTGGCATTAAAAACGCGAGTCGGGCCAAATCCTGTGTGTGACCGGAAGGCCCGTACCAACCTACCAATACCAGCCTGGCACACAGGGGGAAATTCAACAACAACAAAAAGTGGAAATGCGGGTTCGAAATGAGAATGTTTTCATTTCGCAGAAAAGAGAGGAAACGGGCAGGGAAGGAAAGAGGGATAGGAGATACAGAGGGAAGAGAGAGAGAGAGAGAGAGAGAGAGAGAGAGAGAGAGAGAGAGAGAGAGAGAGAGAGAGAGAGAGAGAGAGGGGGGGGGGCTGGCCTCCATAAGTCAGTGGTGATATTGTTTACCTTGTTGGCCAATGGCAGTCCACGGCAGCGGTGATATATTTCGGCCAGATAAATTATTTTTTCTTGCTCCGTCTGCTCCCGCCCGCCCGCCCCCTCCCCCTCCTCCTGCCCACCACCCCTCCCTGATCCACCCCAACCCATACCGGCTGTGCAATGCGTCACTTGCGCCTCGGGAAACCTTCCACTGCATTAAGCATTTCCACAGTTTACGGCCGATGGCAGGCACCCCCCCCCCCCCAACCCCCGCTTCTCTACACTCTTCGCTATGATTCCCTGCTAGCCAGAGCCATACGCGTATACACGTGTGCCACTGCCCTCTTTCGGGGTGTATTCTTTTTTTTTTATTACGCGCGTGAAACGAATCGTTTAAAAAGTAGGAAAGCAACGCGAAACTGCGGCTGCGTTTGAAACAAACGCCGGAGAAGGCCTTAATGTCGATTTCCACATACAGGCGACAAGTTGAGAGTATTTAATCATGAGAGTATTTGAGAGTATTTAATTTCCACGACTTCCGCTGGCGGAGTGGGGGGCACCCTCAACTTCGTGAATCTCGTATCCCCACTGCTTAATCCCGATTGTGCCGAAAAGCTGAATTGCTACTTGTTATAACACGGCTGCGTGGCGTATTCCGCGTGAGGTTGCGCACGTGGTTGCCCCTCGTATCAGCCGCCCCCCGCCCCACCGCCACCCGCCCCGCCACCCCCTGCCCCGCCGCGCACGCCCCGCTCGCGTCGCTACACCGCGCAGCCCCGGCAGCCCGGAGATACTCTCCGACAGCGTCCCTGGCGACACGGGGTGTCGACCAGTCCATCGGAACCGTCATTCCAGTCGATAACCCGCGGGAGATGGGCAGGAGAGGAGCGAGCAGCCAGGGGTTGGGGTCGGCGTGAGGCCAACATCAGAACAGTATGATGCTCTTTTTATTTTTGTTTGTAATTCAATTCTGCAGTGTTTTGTGCGCGGGACGATCTCTGGTGTCAGGTGTCCACGATGAGGGGCAGAGCAGGAGTGCTGTACTTGGGGCCGTACTCCTCGTACAGCTGGCGGATGGCGCGGACGTACCGGCCGTGGAGCTCCCGCACCTGCTCCCGGGTGGGGTCGGCCGTCTTCTCCACCGCTATCGGCGCGCCCACTGCGGAGGGACAGATCCGGGACAGGTCCGGGGCAGGTCCAGGACAGGTCCGGGACAGGTCCGGGACAGGTCCGGGACAGGTCCGGGACAGGTCCGGGACAGGTCCGGGACAGGTCCGGGACAGGTCCGGGACAGGTCCGGGACAGAACGGTCACAAGTCACGTGTGCAGGGCGCGGCGTCAGACACTCACCCACAAACATGAGCTGGCGGCGGTGCGGCAGGACGGTGCAGCCGCCGAGGCCGCGGCCTGAAGGGATGGTGACGGCGATCCCCGTCAGCCTGCGGATCCAGCCCTGGAGGCCGGGGAGGCCCTGTCCGAAGAGCAGGTTCTCGCCCAGCATGATGGTGGGCACGAGCGACGCCCTGGGACCGAGGCGGCTGTCAGTCAGTACCCCGTGCTCGAGAGCGGCCTGGCGCAGACTCACCCCTCCAGCAGCGCCACGCGGCAGAAACCCTTGCGCCTGAGGTAGAAGTGCACCGCGTCCTGCCGCATCCTCCCCAACTCCTCCAAGGCCCCCGAGTACATGACAAGGACGCGGCCGCGCCCCGACTCGCCGAGGACGTGCTTGAAGCTCCTCTCCTTGACGGACACCATGCCTGCCAAGAACACACCGGCGTCAGACACGGCACGAGGCCGCCGATGGCCGCCGGTGGCCGCCGGCCCGAACAGCTGGCGGGCGCACCTCACGCACCGCGCGGCGCCACGACCCTCACCTAAGCCGATGCAGAGCTCTCGCAGCAGCGGAGTCTGGAAGAATATGGGGTGCGAGACGATGTTGAAGTTGAACTCGGGGTCGGGGCCGGCGGTCAGGAAGCCGTCACAGCCGTAGAGCGCCGCTCCCAGACCGCACTGCATCAGAACGGCCAGGTCACCACGGTACGGCCAACCACTGCCGCCAAAGCCAGCCACCGGCGCTGCGTCCTTACAAAGCCGAAGCCGTGGGGATGCACGTCCATGATGTAGTTCTGGGAGGGCTCGAAGCCGGCGCCGGCCGCCCACTCGACGCGCACCGGGAAGTAGTCGCGGAGGAGGAAGGCGAGCCAGCGGAGCCGCTTGGGCTGCCACCTGGCGGACAGCGCGGACAGCGCGGACAGCGCGGACAGCTTTACGGAGCGGAATATGTCAAACAGTGCACGGCTGCACGGCCCAGTCACCCAGTACTACCTCCGCCTGGACCCCGTGTCCGGCGTGTGCCTGTCCCAGTACAGCCAGGCCAGGGCGGAGCCCACCGCCAGCCACCAGGACGTCGCCCGGGCCAGCCACCACAGCAGCAGGGCGTCGGGCGCGCAGAACAGGTAGTTGATGTAGGTCACCAGCATCACCCCGAGCACCTGGCACACCCGCTGGCGCAGGGGCTGCTGCAGCTGCTGCAGCTGCTGCAGCTGCTGCTGCTCTGTAACACTCTGCGTTACGCGTGTGTTGGACGCCGCTCGCTCACCAGCCGCCGGGGACACCATGGCTGCCGGGTGCCCGCGGGGCGTTGACTGCGGACCACAGCGGTTCACGCCCGGCTGCAGCCTCAGCCTCAGGACTCGTCTGTTTGCCCATGAGCCGTGCCGTTTGCTCACATCGGATTTACTTTAGCGCTTCTCTTTCTGCGGTTCCCGCCCGCGGATTGATAACATAACGGCACACAAACACAGGCCACTGCCCTCTCTCTCTCTCTCTCTCTCTCTCTCTCTCTCTCTCTCTCTCTCTCTCTCTCTCTCTCTCTCTCTCTCTCTCTCTCTCTCTCTCTCTCTCTCTCTCTGTCTGTCTCTCTTTCTCTCTGTCTCTCAGGGATCATGACCCCCCCCCCACACCAAAAAAAAAAAACTTGGGTCGGCAGCCCACACGGCATTCAGCCTGTAAGTAGGCAAAAAGCGCGACGTGACCCTCGCCGCGGCATACAACGATATTTCGATTCACTTCGTTAGGAGTTAGTGTTCTAAACTTTAACCGTCAAAGTGAGTGCAATACTTAGGGATACGGTAAGTGACGAGGCCGCTCCGCGAAAAAGGTAAAGAACAGGCAATTTTACATCCTTATTTGTTTGGATGTCTTTTCTCCATGTTTATTTGTTTATTGATATCTGTCCGTATCGGTCCCCGCGAGTATCCACACACTGCCATACATCAGGCTTCTCCACCGAGGCTCTTAGGCGCGGGGTATCGACGTCGGCACCCATCGAGAACATGAGTTACGTAGTATGTGCACGCGAGCTCTAAGCGCGCGCGCCGGAGCATATTTTAAGCACACATACAGATACGAGCTTGAAGAGAGCTGTCATACCACCACCCCTCTCTCTCTCTCTCTCTCTCTCTCTCTCTCTCTGTCTCTCTCTCTCTCTCTCTCTCTCTCTCATAGTGTACTGAGCACACCAGTTAGCGTCCTCACGTGCGGCTGCGACCACTGACAGACACGCAGCCGACGCGCGCAGACGTTGGCCGGGAAACGTACGCGGGATCGCCGCGTGTCCGTCAGAGTCCGTCCGCCCGTGTGTCTCTCGCGGCGTCCGCGTGTGTCGGTGCGGTGCGTGCGTGCGTGTGCGTGCGTGTGTGCGTGCGTCGTGGACCGACTAAATTTCCCAGTTTGGGGCCATTTCCGGGTTCGGTGAGGAGCGTTGTGGATTCATCGCGTCGGGCAGCGTGGAACATGTGGACACCCGTCTGGGCCTAAACGTCAAGGTATATGAACATTTCTGATTTGATTTTGACATATCGTCTGGCGGCTGCAGTGCTGCTGTAAGGTTCACTGTCCGTTGCATGGCCAAAGTCGAAAAAACTGTCAGCTTTCTTCTTGCTGAACAAAGACAACAAACTAAGCGAAAGCAAAATACTGTATTCATTTTACATCCCCCCCCCCCCAAATTTCCTATGTAAAATCCGATTATCTGAGTGGAGAAGCTTACAGCCCGGGAGGGCTGAGTAAGGTTCGTAAAAAAGACGCCCGGCACCAGGATGTTGACACGTTTACTGTAGGACAGGATGTGACTTTGTGACTCACACAGGCCTATGTAGGTATCAGCCAGCGGAGTCTGCGGAGACTGCGCCTCCACACACTGTACGAGATGCGCCCACAAACCTCACTCGGGATGAAAAGCTTACAATCCTCGCCCAATTATTTCGGGCGAGAAACGACGGTGAACGTCGTGGTCAGACACACTCGAGAGGATGTCGCCCGGGAGACAGTGCAAAGACCACGTATCTGAGCCCGCGTCGATGGACAATCTGATGATCAACCCACGCCAGGGCGGGCGAGCCAACGCCATGCGGTCGTCTCGGAGGCTCAGTATTTCTTGATTATTTAAAAGCAGAAAAGGAATATCTTTCTATTCTCTTTCCTGTAAAATGTTGGTGACTGGCAAGACTGGGAGGGACTACACGTTACAGGATGTGTGACTGTTTTGTTAGGTGGCGGGAACGGTAAGGGACTTACCATGTGATTCAACCCTCCCCCGTGGCGTGACTCTGCCATTCTCTGTGAATTATCTCTCCAGCACAGGCAGCGGCCTCTGGCACAGAGGCCTCCCGCAGATGCTTGCGTTTTCATAAAATTACTTTCATAGAGATCATTTCGACGATTTCGAAACAGTATTTGTGGACAATTATGAAATGGCAAGACTGATATTGACTGCTACTTATATAAAAACGTTTTGCCAGGGTTTTTGCCATTTGAAATACCTAGCTTTTACCATTTTGAGATGTCATAGCCATTTTCTTCCGAAATTTTGACGTCATTTTTAGCACTTGTTGCTAATTTTCAGTGTTTTTTTTTTTTTTTTTTAACATTGCTGACCTGGCGCTGCCAGTCGTCAGTCTCAACATCTGCCTCCCATCTGAGGCGCGCCCGGCACGGCCATGAAGCAGAAGGCTCTGGCTAAATGTGTTCTGCGGCACCGCGGCCACTGGCCACTAGCCGGCGGAGGACGGAGCCACAGAGACCCCTGAGATCGGAGGACAAATTTCATAGAAAACGCGGCTTCGGCGCCTAGTCCGGCTCGCTTCCAGTTCCAGGCGGACTGACATGGACTCACGATGACATCGTCACTCCCGTGAGCAACGACGTTTCACGCGCCCGCCGGACAAATACCCCGGTGACGCCGCACAAAACCAGGCGGCCCCCTTTGCTACGTAGTAGTATACGAGGTTCGAGTCGTGTTAGTGGCTGGCTTTGCTTTAGTCCCGGTGGACGCGTGGCCCCGCCGGCCCGCAGCCTGTGTTTTCTCGGTTTCCCCGAAGCAAGACGCGAGAGAGACTCGCTGTTCACTGTGGCACCGCCGGCACCGACGGCACCGCGCCCTTGAGGAAACCCCAATCCCACCAGTGACCGCCGCTCACTGCCGTTGAGTGGTACGTACGTGTGTGCTCCGCCGAGCTCCACCGGGCTGGGATGGGACCTCTTAATTATGGGGCCATATTCCCATGCGCTCCCCAGCCAGGACAGGACTGGCCACGCACTGCTGCCTGTCCACAAATAATCGCAACGCAAGCAAACGCACTGTCGAAGAAAATAATCCACTGAAAATCGCGGATCGCTGATCCATTTTCAGTTGTTTTTGTTGTTTTTTGTTGAAATTTTTGGAAATTTGATGGCTACGAATACAATTATTTTCTGTTGAATTTGCGTTTAATCGTAAATGTCATGTTGCGTTGTTTAAATTTTCAAAATCAGAAGACCTCATTCGATGCGTAGAGGACTTATTCCCCAAATCTTTTCCAAAGGAACTTTTGACGGTGCAGATAGGAGCGTCGTTAAAAGAGAATCAGAGGTGGATGCGTGGAAGGTTCCCTGCTGCGGTTTCTGACCCGAGCAAGACTCGCAGCGCGCCACGCAGCCCGATGTTTCAACAACCAGTAAGCTCTTAGACCCATCACTAGAATTCGGGGGGGTATCTTTTGAGCACGTCCTGTGCGGCCCCGCCGCCTTGCCCCGCCCTCCTCATGGGCGTGACTCAAAGGAGCGACGATTTGGGAGGCTGGGAGCGCCGCTGCAGCCCGGTGTGCCTGCCGTGCCGTCAGTGTCACCTGAGCGCTCTGTGCGGAAAGTCCCGATAATACTCCCCTGACGTCACGGTCTGGTATAAAGTGTACCACACGCTCCGATCGCAGCGACAACACTGTCGTGCGAAAGTGAAGCTGTGTGTGTGTGTGTGTGTGTGTGTGTGTGTGTGTGTGTGTGTGTGTGTGTGTGCCGTCGTCACTGAATCGTGAGACGGTGATACACATACCGCTGTTGTTTCCCGTGGTTCCTCCGCCCGCCATGCCACTACTGGTCATTAACGGGGGCCTGTGACCAACCACAAGAGCGTCACTGTCCGCACAGCCATAGCCCGCGTGGCGGTCTTGGGGAGGGTCAGTACCAAGGGACACCACGGCTTGTATGTGTGTGTGTGTGTGTGTGTGTCATTTAAATTCACTATGCGGATCCTTGAGTTCTCAAATCACGACCGAAGTCACGATGGAGTTTCCTGAATTTTCGTCCCACGCCCAGTTCACAATGGTGGTCCTTGATTTATTTTTTATTCTTTTGTGCCGGACACCTTGACCTAGGTCACTATGTGGAGATCACTGAATGTTGTCGTTCGTCCTGGAGGTGTCCTCACTGTTTCCCGTTTCACCCTCAGAGTGACCGTAGTGTCCTTGCCTGCAGCATGTCCTGGGTGCACCGGAAGGTGACCGGTCTCGGACTCCGCCTGTGGTGGCCGGGCTCGGCCGAAGTCGGTCCGCGATCGGAGGACGAGCGGACGACGGCGTCCCCCGGCAGCCTGGAGGAGCCCATCGCGTCTCCCGGGTGAGTACATCGGCGGCCTGCGAAGGCGGCGGCCGCCCTGGAGCACAGGCAACCCAACGTGCGGTCGGGTAGGTTGGGCTGCCGACGGCTGCCGAGCAGCGGTGGGTGGGAGGGACGGGAGAGGAGGGGAGAGGAGCGGGTGCGCAAGGAGGTCCGCGAGGACCCTGGCTGCCCCGCTGTCCGTCCGCCCGTCCAGAGGGGAGGGGGGGGGGCTATCTAATTTCGCTGGCATTGCAAGGTACTCAGAGTCCTCTGAGCGGAGTGCCTGGTTCCTCCGTGGTCCGGTTCGGCTCCGGGCTCCGGGCTCCGGGCTCCGGGCTCCGGGCTCCGGAGGTCCCTGCTCCGGAAACGACGCCGCATTCCGTCCCCGCAACAAAGCGACTCGACAGCAATGCAGCACCCAGACTCACGGCCTCACGGCCTCACGGCCTCACGGCCCAGGGAACCTCTTCGGGTGTCATGTCGCTCCCGATCGGTGGCATGAGTGGAATCTACATACTGGGCCAGTCTCCATCACAAATAATGTAAAGTCTCATTTTTATTGCAGCCTTTGCGGTGGCTGGGAAGGGATACCAGGCACTATTTATATTTCGCAGGGTTGCCGCTCTACCCCCTACCGACCCCCCCCCCCCCCACCCTCACGCGTAAGGGTGGTAAAGGGACAGGGGGGAGGGCGATCGGTAGGCATGAGTCATGCGAGTGCACGCCTGGTGCCTGGTGCATGAGTTCCGAACAGGAACCCCATAATCACCATACTGGGGGACTTCCAGTCCCCTCCTCTCTCTCTCTCTCTCTCTCTCTCTCTCTCTCTCTCTCTCTCTCTCTCTCTCTCTCTCTCTCTCTCTCTCTCTCTCTCTCTCTCGTATCGAGTTGCGTCCGCATTGTCAGGGAAGAGCCAGCAGCCAGAGAGGCTGCTGTCCGCGAATTGTGGCGTGTCGTGTGCCTCAATGGGGACACAAGGCCGATGCAGGCAGGCCATGGCAGGCCGGGGCGGGCGGCAGCGGCCAGCAGCCAGCCATGTCTCCATTAAGGCAGCAAAAGCCAGTCTAGACTAAACCGGCGTGGCGAATCATGGCTCCCTCGCCCTGGATCAGCTGGCCGGCACGGGGCGGCGGCAGCGGGGGCAGCGGGGGCCGGCGGGGAGGGCTGGCAGTGCCGACACCTCTCCACCCCTGCCGCAGGGGAGTCGTCGGGGGTGGGGCCGGCGCCACTGGAGCGCCACCCGCACGGAGCGCCGCACGCCACGCGGTGGCGGCACAGCCGGAGCTGGCAGCCCGTCGGTCAGGCATGCAGGCAGTCAGGCAGGCCCAACTGCCCTGCCCTGCACTGCCCCGGGCTGTAGCTCGCTGTAGCTGGGCCTGGGCTGCGACGCCACCCGTGACGGCCGCCCCCGTCCGCCCCCGGCCCCGGCCTCGGCGTCAGTCCCTCGCGATTGCCGGCGGCGAGCAGTCCGCCAGTCCGCCCATCCGCGCGGCCCGGCCCGGCGCGCGCGTCCGCTGGCCGCAGAGTACCGGAGGGTACCGCGGGGCCCCCGATGTGGCCGCCGTCGGCGTGATGCTAGTGCAAGGCCAAGGGCCGATGACGGCGGCCTCCCCGCCGCCGAGGCCGCCGCCCCCCAAGCGGCCGCCCCCGCCGAGGACTCAAGCTCCGCCCCGGGACGTGGTGTGGGCCGAGGCCGTCGCCGAGGCCGTGCTCCGGCAGCTCCGCGCCCTCAGGGCCCGCGCCGTCGCCAAGGCAGAGGCCGTGTCCAAGGCCCCCAAGGGCTGCGTCCGGGTGCCTCCGCTGCTGCTGCCCGGCGCCCTGGCCCGCTGGCGCGCCCGCCGCGTGGCCCCCGCAGCATGCACCAGGTAGGCGACGACAACAGCTCCTCGGGTACTGACGGCTGTGTTGTTGTGTCCATATCGATTTTTGTTTCCTGCACCGGCCGGGTAGGGGGCGCGGCCGATAGCATTACCGCCTGAAGGGTAGTCTGTAGCCCAAGGCGGCCTGGGGCGGCCGCGAGCACCGTGACCTCTGACCCCGCGGCCCAGCACGGAAGGGCGTTCCCTCACGGGGGCGTGCCAATCCGTCATAGCCGACGCCGAGCGCCTGCGGTGGCCAGGGTAGGCCAGCCCGCACGACACGCGCGCATGCACGAGTCGGGTGTTGCCTACCCAGCAGGCGCCGTGTTCAGTGTGATGTGCACCGAGTCTGGCCAAAATAAGGCTTTCGTCTCCGCGAAAATACCGCGGACGACCCCTTATGCTCCTATCGCATTCTAACAGAAACTGTGTCGACTTTCCTCAGACCCCCCCCCCCCCCCCCCCTCCCCATCCTTAACGGGGCCCTTTAAGGGATGCTTTCGTCACTGCGGGCAGAGGGCGACAGTCCGTGAAGGGCGTTGGCCCAGCCGGCGTGCAGAGAGGGGGGGGGGCGGGTACAGGACGCGCACTGCAATTTCAATTTATGCAGCTTACAGCTAACCCGCAGTCGCAGACTACTGTGTTACGAGGACCTGTATGGACCGGGTCACTTTAAAGTATACTTGAGGGAATCGCGTGTTGGAGACGCCGCTGCACTTCAAAAGTCACTCGAATTTCGGTGGAAAACACTCGATTTGATTTCTCATACTTTCTCCAGCGTTTTGGGCCGGTTTTGCCGGTCTTTGACCTCGTGGTTTGTGAACGCCCCCTGTTGGGGCGATGGTCGTGCGACTGACACTCCAAATCATTCTCATGTGTGGCGGGGCGCAAGCGGACTGGTCACGTGGTGCAGCGAATAATGAGTCGAATGTGCTGCTCCTCATTGACTGGTCCATGCCGATGGGCAGCGGCGGCAGCGGCGGCCTCCCTTTCTCGCTTCCTCATAAGGCCGCCGCCGTCTTGAGTAAGACAGAGTTAGAAGAGACGAGCCTTTGCCCGCCTGGTTCCAAACACTGCGCTAGAACCTCCGCTGTAGCCAACCGCCCCCTCCTCCCCTCCTCCTCTTCCTCCCCTCCTCCTCCCCTCCTCCTCCTCCCGTTCTCCGCGCACACGCACGCACGCACGGTCGGTGGGTCGGTGCATGGAACGTGCGCGACCGCGCACGCAAAGTGCCTCACGATTTGCGGCAGAGAGCCAAAGAGTAGCGCGTCACGGTGCATAGGGAAGGGAATGGGGGGCGGAGGGGGGTGGGGGCATGAGGTCATAGCACCGCACCGCACGCACTGGACGCCACGCGGTCTGCTCCCCTCCCCCCCCTCCCCCTCCAAACAAAACACTGCGCCGGCGCCGCCGCACGGGTTCACGCACCGTGACGGGGAAGGGAGGGGGGGGGGGGAGCGGCCAGCACAGGTGTCAGCCCAAACCTGCGGCGCTGCTAGCGGTACGCGTGGGGTGTGTGTGTGTGTGTGTGTGTGTGTGTGTGGGTGTGGGTGTGTGTGGGTGTGTGTGTGTGGTGTTAAGGGTATTCCGAAGAGCGGAAGAAATGAAGAATCACAAAAGCGGACCCAGTCCCAGTAGGTGAAGGGGAACCGCAGATACGAAGCTCTCGCTGATATGTTCCGACCATTCGGTGTTACGGCCACAGAACTACCCCGCGTTGCATGGTGCATGGTGCGTGGTGCGTGGTGGTGGGAGCGTGGTGGTGGGAGCGTGGTGGTGGGAGCGTGGTGGTGGGAGCGTGGTGGTGGGAGCGTGGTGGTGGGAGCGTGGTGGTGGGAGCGTGGTGGTGGGAGCGTGGTGGTGGGAGCGTGGTGGTGGGAGCGTGGTGGTGGGAGCGTGGTGGTGGGAGCGTGGTGGTGGGAGCGTGGTGGTGGGAGCGTGGTGGTGGGAGCGTGGTGGTGGGAGCGTGGTGGTGGTGGTGGGAGCGTGGTGGTGGGAGCGTGGTGGTGGGAGCGTGGTGGTGGGAGCGTGGTGGTGGGAGCGTGGTGGTGGGAGCGTGGTGGTGGGAGCGTGGTAGCGTGGTGGTGGGAGCGTGGTGGTGGGAGCGTGGTGGTGGGAGCGTGGTGGTGGGTAGCGTGGTGGTGGGAGCGTGGTGGTGGGAGCGTGGTGGTGGGAGCGTGGTGGTGGGAGCGTGGTGGTGGGAGCGTGGTGGTGGGAGCGTGGTGGTGGGAGCGTGGTGGTGGGAGCGTGGTGGTGGGAGCGTGTACTATAGCTATGGTCCCATGGTGGTAGCTCCGCGCAGCTCTGCGGCCGAGAGCCGGAGCCGAGGAGTCCGGCCAGCCTTCGCTCGCGTGAGGCGGAAGGGATGCCTACCTCCCAGGCGCACTCCCCGCAGCAGTGCGGGTGGGACAGAGACAGACGGACAGGTCAGGCAGAACCAAACCTCCTCCCCCGCAGAAACAGCAGCCAACCGCATCATCCATGAATATACCGCCGACTTATTTTTCCGCGGACAAAAGAAAGGGAAAAGAAATGCTAAAGAAATTCCGCTGAAGGGTTTCGGCCGGGCGCGCCGCACAGTCAGCGGACGGACTGGAGTAAGAAATGGCGTTATTCCAGTGAGGACGAGCTGGCGGCGCCCGCGAGTGGGAGGGGCGTGGCGGGGCGTGGCGGGGCGTGGCGGGGCGTGGCGCTTCCGGTGTCCGGCCTCTGCGCTTCCGGTCAGCCCTGTTGTGCTTGGCAACGCGGCCGCCAGAGCAGAGCAAACTAACCATTTCCATCACTTCGTTGTCGTGGCGCCTCTCTCTCTCTCGCTCTCTCTCTCTCTCTCTCTCTCTCTCTCTCTCTCTCTCTCTCTCTCTCTCTCTCTCTCTCTCTCTCTCTCGCTCTCTCTCTCTCTCTCTCTCTCTCTCTCTCTCTCTCTCTCTCTCTCTCTCTCTCTCTCTCTCTCTCTCTCTCTCTCTCTCTCTCTCTCTCTCTCTCTCTCTCTCTCCCCTTATTTCTGCTTCCTCTGCTGTATCCTCTTTGACCTCTGCCATGCTCTGCTGTATCCTCCCCCCCACCGCTTATGCCCAGTGAATGAGTCACTTGGATGTCCTCTCCTGAACTCACGTGACGCTCGCTGTTCTCTTTGCGCGAATATCCGCCAGATAGCGCTGCGTGCGAGGGGCGTTCCCACGAACGAAAGGAAAGGATATACAACAAGCCGACGAGCGTTGGGCATCGTCAGATTCCCCGGTGGCGCAATTGGTAGCGCGTTATACAAGTCTTAAATAATGGTTGCAGGTTCGACTCCTGTCCGGGGGAATGTTTTTTGTGCGCCCGCCCGCCATAAGGTGCCCCAAGCTTCCGGCGATCACACGTTATCTCATGAATACAGAGCGCTCTATCGGCGCATTCCCCGGTGGCGCAAATGGCAGCATCTTAAATAATGGTTGCAGGTTCGACTCCTGCCTGGGGTAATATTTTTTTTTACGCGTGATTTTATTTCTTTTGCCGTCGTGTACATATCTGCATATCCGTATGCATGAGATGGCAGAGAGAGACGAAGGTAAAAAAGGCAATGTCATGTCATCCATAAATTACGGAGTACCATCTGAGTGAGATACCTTAAAAAGCCTCCCGGTCGATGCCCCGTGCTCGAGCGCCGGATGGTGGGACGCAGGGCTCGAGCGCTGGCTACTCGGGTACCCAGTCTGGAATGCTTCACTCGCTTGCTGCCCTGCACGTACAGTATAGACCCCCGCTTCGCTTTGCATGACATCACTGGCCGGGTCATGGGCTGGGCTGGGCTGGGGCTGGGCGGAATGAAAAATAAATCCCAAAGTAATGGCTGGCTATGAGTTTCATTTCGTTTTAGTTATTTGTTTTTATGTATTCGAGTGCCTCTGCAGCTGCGAAGCCTCGGAGACTGTGAAGTTGTGAAGTCTGTCTGGGTTCGGCGGGGTCCCCGAGGGTAGCCGAGGGTACCGGGTAGCGGTGGTGGTTACAGGCCTGCCGTTCTCTTCCGCTCACCTCCACCTACCTGGCGCTGGAGCGGCTGGAGCTGGAGGCGAGCCACATTGATTCCAGAGTGCATTTCTCCTCTGGTACCCTCAGCCGGTGCCGACCCCCAGGGGGCCGCGGGCCGCGGGCGGCGGGCGGAGCTGTGACCGTGAAAGCTGGCGCCCCCTCGCGGCGGGTATCCGCACTGCGGGAGAGGAGAGGGGGCGGGCGCGGCACCGGGGCCCACCGCACGGCACCGGCACCGTCTGGGGGGGTCCGGGGCCGGGGGGCGGGGGGCCGGGGGGCTAGCTGAGCGGCTGAGCGCAGCGTGCGAATGAAACGGTGATGTTGCTTCTTTTCGCCGGTCGGTTCGGTTCGTTCGGTCAGTCTCCGCGGCACCGTGTGTGTTGTTGGGCGCCCGTGACAGTGTGACAGTGTGACAGTGTGACAGTGTGACGCAGTGTGACGTGCCGATCCGTGTTGCTGCTGTGCAACTCCCGGCTGGTCACTAAGATCATGTGACCCCGTCAGTGGCGCCCGCCCTGCTGAGTGTACTGGTGCACTCACCAAAAAGACAACCGCACCTCACCAGTATTATCTGTCTGGCCGGGTGTGGTCCAGCCCAGCCCCGCGTTTGTTTTGCTGGCAACGGTCCCGGGCCGAGAGCGCAGTTGCGAGCTGCCAACAGTGACAGACAGTCGACAGTCGCTGCCGACTATCCGCGCTCCGGCTTCGCCAGCGCAGCCACAGCTGCCGAGACTCAGCGTGCCGAGGAGGTGTTATAGCAGGCCGCCGAGGCCGAGCCTGTCTACTTCATCGTCTGCTGCTGGTTGACAGCGCCCGGCCCCAACATGAACGAGGAGGCCATGTGGAAGTCGTTCTACCAGCAGATGCAGGAGAAGGCCAAGACCAGCGACTTTGAGAGTCGGTAAGACCATGACGTGCACCTCGTCACAGAGTACTCCGGGGAAGTCCGAAATGGAAGCAAGAAGAAGAACGCAGAGGAAGTATGAGAAATCGCGTAGTCGGAGCCACGCATTTTGTTTTGCGATAAACACGCGATTTTCTCGTGCTTTCCCGGCCGTTTATCGTCTTCGTTACGACTTCGTACTTCCGTTTCGGAACGCTCCGTATTACTCTACCGGATGGCACTCCCAATGAACCAAAAAACAGATTGGTTTCAACTTCGAGAGGCGATGGTCGGCCGAAACGAAATTAAGAAGTTATGAAAAATTACGAAAGCGGATCCAGTGTGAGGAGAACCACAGCAGAGTCTTTCCGGCCGCGGCGTCAAAAATTTGAAGACTTAGCTCTCGCTGACGACACACAGCGCCGAACGCCTGCCGCACGGTTCCGCTTTTGTGATTCTTTGTAACTTCTTACTTCCGTTTTGGCTCTTCTCCGGAATACGCTATTCCCGCTGCCGCTGATGGGGCTCGACCGACTCGGCTACCCGCAACACTCGGGTGCGCTCGGCCTCCGGCGTCCTCCAGGATGGGTGTGGGGGACGGGGCGGCCTCGTACGGCTGCCGGCGCTGCTGGCGCTGCTGACGCTGCTGGCGCCCGGGTCTATCTGTCACTCACGCGGTTGGCTGACTAAAACGGAAACGGGTGACTAACGTGACCGGGAGGACCTCACGCGTCAGCGGTGGCTTGTTGACGGCCCCTCGCTGGACGCGCGTGAACGTGGGCCATGGCGGCCGCTCCTTCCTCGCCGTCCCATCCCGCCCCCCTTTAAACTCCTCCGCGACGCCGCCACGCCCCCTCCCGGCCCCCCCTGGCCCCCCTGGCCCCCCCGTCAGCTGACGGTCCCGGCCGGTACCCGTCCCCGGCGGCCCCTGCTGGGCTGTAGGCTCCCATGCCGCCCCGCCGCTGACGCTGCGGCAGCTGCGGCAGCTGCGGCAGCTGCGGCAGCTGCGGCAGCTGCGGCAGCTGCGGCAGCTGCGGCAGCTGCGGCCTTGTCTCGTCCTCACCACCTTCATGACTCACCGACCGCCTCCGCTGCCTCCGCTGCCTCCGCTGAGTCGGCACCTCCAGCCAAAGGGGCTCGGTCCGTAAATACAGACCGAAACCGAAACATGAATGGCATGGAAGGCAGAACTCGTTGCACGCAGCGGTGCGTTGATCGGCGCGAAAGTCGCTCCGGTTCACGCTGTGACCTCTCAGGAATAAAACCATGTCCGTCTGTCTGCTATCTATCCGGCCTGTCTGTCCGTCTTCCGTCTGTCATATGCGGGCCCTATCGAATGGTGGCGTAGCTGAGAGTGTACGCTCCAGCGGTGCCCCTGCACCAGCGGGTTGTCGCGGCGCTCATGTGCTGCTGCCTGTTGCGCACTCTGGGACTGGGGCCATGAGACTGGGCTGCCTTCCCCCGGGTTACCTACGCCGCTGGCCCTGGCTGCCCTGGCTGCGGAAGACCATGGCCACCATAGACCGCCGTGCCAGTGCCATGGATCATTTCCCAGTGCGGCCAGCGTGCCAACGTCCTGGTGTAGCCAAGGACACCTGGGCGGCCTGGAGGGGGGGAGGGGGGGGGCATGGAGGCGCCGAGAATGAAGAGTCAGATCCTTGAGGGAGTTTGGGGGTTGCCGCCCACAGTCTTGGTCAAGAAAGCCAGTCTTGCCTGTCTGCAGGTTTTTGACCCCCCCCTCTCTCTCTCTCTCTCTCTCTCTCTCTCTCTCTCTCTCTCTCTCTCTCTCTCTCTCTCTCTCTCTCTCTCTCTCTCTCTCTCTGTCTGTCTGTCTGTCTGTCTGCCTGTCTGTCTGTCTGTCTGTCTGTCTGTCTGTCTCTCTCTCTCTCTCTCTCTCTCTCTCTCTCTCTCTCTCTCTCTGTCTCTCTCTCCGAGTGTACAGCCCTTGAGTTTGAGAGTCGATGTGTATAACAGTAATATAACATCTGTGTGACGTTGGAGTAGCCTTGACTTGTGATACCGTAAGGCCTCCATAAGACCTTTGACAGAAGCCGGTTGCGGCGTCTGACACAGCGGGGAGAGAAATGGGGGTCAGTGTACTTTTTTCCCCTTTTTTTGGGTGCGTGTATGGGTGGGTGTGGGTTGAGGTATGTGTGACTTGAACGCTGGTGCGTACGGACGCAATGTACCACATCCCGCCATGAGAGGAAGTGAGGTGAAGCCGACTGTCTGGCCGTGAGAGCGCCATGACCCCACACAGCCAGGGTCGTCATCAAGAAGGCGACCGCCACGATTCATCGACTTGGTTTTCCTCTCTTCTATCTGTTTCCTCTCCCCGCCCCTCTCTCTCTCTCTCTCTCTCTCTCTCTCTCTCTCTCTCTCTCTCTCTCTCTCTCTCTCTCTCTCTCTCTCTCTCTCTCTCTCTCTTTCTCTCTTTCTCTCTTTCTCTCTTCTCTCTCTCTCTCTCTCTCTCTCTCTCTCTCTCTCTCTCTCTCTCTCTCTCTCTCTCTCTCTCTCTCTCTCTCTCTCTCTCTCTCTCTCTCTCTCTCTCTCTCTCTCTCTCTCTCTCTCTCTCTCTCTCTCTAAGCCGAGTCGAGCTAAGCGGAGCTTAAGATGAGCCCACGTCGATACTCCGCGAGTGGAGAGCGCGGAAGCGGGGTACCGCCACCTGTCAGTAGGCGGGGAGTACGGCCTGGTCCGGACGGCGGGGCCCCGGGTCATAGGTCAGGGTGACCTGTGGACTGTGGACGCCTGTGGGCGCCCCTCACCAAGGAGACGTTTCTAAACTACGTGACCGATTTGAGGCCACTTTCTGACCCCCCCCCCCCTCATTGTGGTTGACTAACCTAACCTTACCATGCATTAAGGATAGGCTTGAGGCCACAGGCTACACCCCCCCCCCCTCCCCTAAATTGGTCATGTTAACGTCCGCTAACCCCTTTGTGTGTACTGCCGCAGGGTCCAGGAGCTCGACGGCGGCTTCTTCGAGAAGTTCGGGTCCCTGCTGCAGGAGGAGACCCAGCGCGCCGACGATGCCACCACCGGAGCCGTGGCCGACGAGTGCGTCGGCGAGGTGCGCGTCACCCGGCGGCCGCTGCTGGGCGCCGCGCCGCCGTCGGCCTCCGTCTGCGGGGCCGTTGACGACGGCGAGGCGGCCGCGGCCACCGACGACGACATGAAGGGCCTGGCCGAGGCCCTGGACGGGGAGCAGGCCGCCGCCGAGCGGCAGCAGCCCCAAACGCCGCGCATGGACACGTCCGACTCGGAGGCGGAGGACGCCGTCAAAAAGGACGTCATTTCGGACGTGGTCGGATGGAATGTGAGTATGCCGCTTCTGCCCCGACGGCCCTGACGCCTTCCCTCACCCGGGACGTCCCCGACGAGCGGATTCTTTGCAACCCGGCCGTGTCGGCTGCACATACACACACACGACACGACACATGCCATGCCGCCCCTTATGGCTCCCCACGGACACTTCATCAGCCGCAGTGCGGCGTGTGCACCAAGGAACAGAAACCACCGACACTGTAGGAGTCGATGAAGTGAACCAACCCGCTCGGGGACGGGGGTAAGCTTACTCCGATGGGAGCGGAAAGAAGAGAGTTGAAGTGTTTGTGTGAGGCGCGAGGAGAGGGGAGGAGAAGGTGTCTGCAACTTTGTTCCGAGCCTAGTCGACCGGACGGGATGGCTGCGCAGCCTGCCCCTGCCGGCCTGGGCCATTACCGCCCCTTCTCGATGTACACCGATTTAAATCATGGCTGCGGATTCTTTTTATTTCATTTTTTCTTTAAAAAAAATTAGTTTTTCTATTACATTTTAATTTTTCGCTCAGACTACGTATTTTAACTTTTCTTCGGAATTTTATTGATTTTTTTGAGCATTTTGTGTCGTATAGTTGACTTTTTGTTGATTTGATAGTTGATTTTTTCTCATCCTGATTTATTTTGATTTTTCTGTGTTGTTTTTTTTTTGCCCCCGTTCACCGATTTTGTTTTTCAAGTGAAGGCCCCCCCCCCCCCCCTTGGCCTGGGCCTGGGGCATCGGCCGAGTATACAAACACGACGGGCAGCGGGCTGAACAGAACAGAGAACAGGGCGCCTCGGACACTCCGACGGCACCGACACCACCACCGCCCTACCACCGCCCTGCCACCTCCCTACCACCTCCCTACCACCTCCCTACCACCGCCCCACCACCTCCCTACCACCTCCCTACCACCTCCCTACCACCTCCCTACTTCCCCACCGGCCCGGTCCGGTCCGGGCCCTTACCACTGCTGGACCTGTCCCTTGTCCTGGCCTGCCCCCCACCAGCCGTTTGCGCGTTTGTGTTGTCCTCCGCGCCCCGTGAGGCTGACTGGGACAGACAAGTTCCCTTCGGCTTTCTGCCAAAACGCACACACCGGTGGGGGCGGGGGAGCGCGGGTATGAGAATATTGTGCTGCCGTCCTACTCGGACGTCGTGAATCTGACCGCAGCCACATGACTGGGTTTACGCTTTCAGCGGTGGTCCCCCCCCCCCCCCGAAATCTCCCCCTGCCCTCGCACCCCCGTTTACCAATCAGCCGCAACCCGTTTACATCCTTTCAGCTTTCTCGAGGTGTGGGTGGGTGTGTCGGCGACGAGAGAGAGAGAGCGAGCGACGGAGATATGAGGCATCCTGAGGGGAGAGAGAGAGAGAAAGAACGGTGGCTGGCTATTCATAGAATGGCGCTGGCGTACAGGGGGAGGGGGAAGGGGTGCGGCGCAGCGCGGCAAGCCCGAGCAGCCAGCCGGCCAGCCAGCCGGCCAGCCCTTGGCGAAAAGAGAGGAGAGATATTATCTTAGTCGTTACCCGCGATCTGCGTCGAGACGACCCAACCCGACCGCCCGACCGTGGTCTGGCTTCCGTCAGGACGAGAAGACCACCGCGAACCGCGACGACGTACCGCGGCGAGCCCCCGGCGGCCGCGCATGTCCCGGCGGCGGCCCTGGGAACTGGGACTTCCCCTCGACGGCCACCCCGCGCCGCGCGCCGCCCCATCTGTGTCGCGACGTAGTTGGTGGTCTATGAAGTCACACAACGCCCGCTGCTGGGACGTCTGCATAGGGCGTTCAGCTCGATACCCCGGGGGGCGGCCGCGGGGGCCGGCATGACGGCGAGCACGTCCGCGTCGACACCGAGCCGGCGGCCGCCGCTGCCCGCGCGTGCCGTGCTCCTGTGAGGTGGTCGGGGCCCGGCCTCCGCGATGGCGTCTATGTGCAGCATCTTCCAGGCGTGCACCGGCCGCCCCCCGGCCTCGGCCCCCATCTATGCCGCCGCTCCCCCCTACGCCCCCCGCAGCACCAGCTGCGCCAGCCTGGCCACCACGGCGTCGGTGCCGGCCGGCCCCGGCCCCCGACCAGTCCCCCGCCGGCGGTCCAGCAGTCGCCTAAGCGGCAGCGTCGTGGCCCTCAACGGGGGGCAGACCCTCCCCCGAACACTCCCCCAGAGACCCGGCGCCCACCACCCGGGACCGCTGACGCGCACCACGTCCTCGTCGATAAACGGGTCCGCCACCAGGGTCTGGCCCTGGATGGTGCCGCCCTCGGTGCAGCCCTCGGTGCAGCCCTCGGTGCAGCCCTCGGTGCAGCCCTCGGTGCAGCCCTCGGTGCAGCCCTCGGTGCAGCCCTCGGTGCAGCCCTCGGTGCAGCCCTCGGTGCAGCCCTCGGTGCAGCCCTCGGTGCAGCCCTCGGTGCAGCCCTCGGTGCAGCCCTCGGTGCAACCCGAGCTGGACATCTTCGTTAAGAAGTCAGCGGTATGTCTCGGCTCGGCGCTCCTTGGAGCCCGTCCGCAAGCCGTACGTCAGCGCCTTCGAGTGCGGGTTGCCCCCGTTGGAGAGCTGGGCCTCGGGCCCCCTTTGCCGAGGCGCGCGACGTATGTCGTACGGACGGTCTCCCGTGTCACCCGCGGCGTTTGTGGTGTACGAGAGGAAGTGTTGCGGGGGCCTGGTCTCGCGGGCGGCGAACCCTCCCCCAGGCTTGTGGTGGCCGAGGCCGTGTGCAGCCTGTGGCGCCTGGCAGGTAGGCAGCCCCGCCGCGTGCTCACATGCAAGGCGCCATCGGGCGGGACACGAATGGCTGTGCTGGTTCGCCGGCTCTGCGGGAAAGTCCCCGGGTTCAAACACCGGGGGAGTGCTTTTCGAGCTGTTGAGCCGCCGGGGTCGCCTCGCCACGCTTCCTCGGTCGCATCGCATCGCCCCGGGCGGGGCCCGCGGACTGGACTGCCGACTGAACCCCCGCTCTGATTTGGTTAGGGCTCGATGTTGGCGCTGAGTGCTGGACCTGAGCCCACCGGACCCCCCGGGGGGCCCTCTGAGGCGCCCCCTGGGGGCGTCGGCATAGACAGGCCCGGGGGCGGCCTCGCCGGCCTGCACAAGAGCAGCACCCTGCCGGTGCGGAGGGCGGCCAGCGTGGCCAGCGCCCAGGTGGGGCTCAACGTCAGCCCAGGACTGGCCAACGGCGGCCCGGGGCTGACCAATGGCAGGCTCCCCTCGACCCCGAGCCATGGGGCGGGACTTTTGAACCGTGCCAGGAACGTGGTACGGGCCTCGTTCGGCTTCCGGGGCGTGCGCAAGGACACACTGCAGCAGCGCACCCTGGAGCTCATCAACTCCATGACGGTAGGTACCGACTACACGAACACCGATACGCCCCGAGCCCAAGTGGACTTCACGATGAAAAACAAATCGGCGAACAGTACAGTAAAATCAGGGAGAATTTTTTTAATCAGAAAAAAGACAAAGGAAGGTGAGTCAATGATTTTTTTAAGGCAAGTAGAGAACGACACTTTTTACTCTCTTAAATCAGGCGTGGTTTAATTCATCGGTGTGTACGTCGTCCATCGGGAAGGTTCAGCAGCAGTACGAAGCAGTGCTCTTGTGGTGGTGTCTTTCTGCTCTCCTCCTGTGGCCATGGCGCCTGGTGGTTAGGCAATCCCGACTTGTTGCGTGCACGCGTGCCTGGCGGGCTGGCCTACCCCGGCATTTGCAGGCGCCCGGGCGTCGCTGTCGCCGTAGGAGGAAGTTCGGATGGACGACGCCCCCCCCCCCCCCCCCCCCCCCCCCCCCCCAATGGGCGTCGTCCCGTTTCCCGCCCACACGGCGGCTCCGCTGCTCCGCTTCAATCGCAGCCGAACCCCAGAGAGGATGATTGTGCGGACGTGTTCGGCCTCGCCGTGGATTTGCACTGGGCAGTTTAGGAATTAAGTGTAAATAGTGTAGGTGAGGTTAGGTGGCCACGCCCACTCTATCGGTGACAGCACACGGCAGGTCGGACTCAGTATTTTGGGCCGGCGCGCCCGCGTCCTCGGCCTAGGCCTAGGTCTCCTGGGCCTCTGCCAGGCGCCGGGTGAAGGGGGGGGGGCTCATTGCTGTCGTCGCGAGCTGCGCCCTTCCGAAGGGGAAAAAAAAAGGCGAATGGCGAATCGAAAAGGGCCCTCACCTCACCTGACCGCACCCAGCCCAGGCGCCTCTCGCGGACCGGGTCTACTCAAAGGACTACTACTTGCCCTTTCGCTCAGTCTTGGCGACTCGCCCGCCGCAGCCCGCCGCCCCCCAAAGCCCTGCGCAGACTGCACACGCACACATGCTCACTGCTACAACCGGGGCAAGGCTAGAGGCCAGGCTACGTCTACTGCCCCCCTGGGCCATCCCTCTAGGCATCCTACGCCGACCCTGATTCTGATGGACTCGTGGGTTCTGTTGGCACACACGCACGTGCACACGCGCCCCTAACACACACACACACACACACACACACACACTCTCGCGCTGCCCACCGTCTTCTACGCACGCTGCGCGTCAATTTCAAACCAAACGCGTTGTCGCGTGGCAACTCGATTGGACAATAATGACAGCCAATGGGAGCTCCCCCCCCCCCCCCCCCCATGATGTCCGGCGTGTCCGGCACCCCCGACACAGGGGTGGTGCGTAATGTATGCGGACAACCCTTTCCCCCCTCCCCTTTTTTTCTGTCTTGTCAGGAGAATACACACTTTCCGTCAAACCCTTTTTTTTCTTCACTCCCCCTTCCCCCCCCCCCCCCCCAATTATCTATAACTCTTATGTGGTGCAGATTGAGGAGCTCTACAGCGAGGTGCTGTACCTGCTGCTGCACAATGTGGGCAGCGACGTGTCGACAGCCATGGACCGCGACGCACTCTGCCGGCTGCTCCAGGAGGCCTTCAGGATCGACGAGGGCAAGCACCAGGAGCTGCTGGCGGCCGTGGAGGCCAGGGAGGTGAGTGGCCTCGGCCGCGGCAGTGGAGTGCGCGCCAACGCCTTCCCTTCCCATTCCATTCCCGCCCTTTGGCCGGCCGTAACCCAGTGCTCGTGTTCCATCCGCAGGCGCCGAAGATCGTGCTGAACGTGGAAGTGATGGAAGCGCAGGACCTGAAGTCCAAGGACTCGAACGGTACGGCCTACGGCACCACTCACATCAGTACAGATAGGTCCACTGGGCCCGGCGTGGCGCGGCCCGGCCGGCCCGGCGCCTGGAGGGTAGGCCGCGCGGACCGCGAGCGAGCATGGCCGTCGTGCGGGCTGGCCTACCCTGACGTCTGCAGGCGCCCGGCACCGGCACCGGCCCTCACCCACACCCTCACTGTGTTCCAGGCAAGTGCGACCCGTTCTGCACGCTGTACCTGTCTTCCGCCACCCAGCACCGGTACAACACGTCCGTCAAGCAGGAGACGCTGGCCCCGTCCTGGGAGGAGCACTTCTCACTGTAAGCAGGCGTCCGCAGCCAACCGGGTCCGGGACCCTGTAGCAAATAAAACACTTGTCCCTTTGGTATTTGAACCTGTGACCCTGTGACCGCCAGGCCCGTTCACAACGCCACGGACGACGTCCTGTTCGTGGAGGTGTGGGACTTCGACCCCGCTGAGACGGTGCGGGAGAAGATGGGCAAGCTGACGGACGTGAAGGGCGTGCGCGGCCTCCGGAAGCTCGTCAAGGAGATCGCAGTCACGGCCTCCACCGGCAAGCACGACAACGAGTACATCGGCACGGCTCAAGTGGCTCTCAACGTCAGTCGTCAAGTTTGAATTACATCGCTACCCGCTCGTATGAATACTTTTTATTTATTTAAAAAAAAACAATTTTTGTTGCGATAGTGTATTGCAACTGGCGGTCAGATTCAGTGGGTTAACCTGGAAAAGAAGAACAAGACAAAGAAGCAGGGTGTGATCAAGCTGCGCATGGCGTTCAGTGCAGAGAAAAACAGTCAGGTTGCTCGCCAGGAGCACAGGCACTTGCTACGACTGCTGCTCATGCATCACTTGGAAAGTGCCAAGGTAAATCATGGACTGTTTTGAGGTGGTTGTAGTCACCCTGCTGTTTCTTTTTAAATTCACCATCTGCTTTTATTTTTAATTTCTTTTTGCAGCTGGAGCCTTACCAGTGGTGTGGGGAGTTTGATGAACTTGCCTGTACCATCATCCGACAGCATGCTGTTCAAAGTGGGCTAACAGCCACTGACGAAACTTTGGCTCGCTGGATTGAATTCTGCTCAGTACATGTTGATCATCCCTTGAGTTTCGTACTGTTTGCTCAACTTTCAAATAAATTACAGAAGTCAATAACTGAGGGTCTTTTATCCTCAGAAGAGGTACAGAATTTTGGTAAATTTGGCTTTCTTTCTATTTGTTTTCTGGAAAAGCATTATAGTGTCACTTTTTATGCTCTATAAAGGTCAAACATTTCTGGGATGCCACCAAGAAATTTCTACCATCATGCCTAAATTCTATTAGAAGACTTCGCAAGTTAACAAATTGTGACAAAAACACACTTAATCAGTTGGTCGGCATAGTGACGTAAGTTCAGTCCTAAAATTTTGATGCTGTGATAATAACTATTTTCAAAGCAGTTGTTACATTTTTTTCTCCTCTTTGTAGAACATTGAAATGCCTTATGCCATTGAGTGCCCCAGAGGGAACAGATCTCTTTCCTTCCTCTATATATGGGTGGCTCAGCAATCCTACTGAAGAGCCAAATTGTGATATAGAAGCTGTCTTGTCTGATGCAGTAAAACAGGGTGCAGAGGATTGGTAAGCATGAAATTGATACAATTTCTTCGTTATGCAGTAAATCAACATTCAATTTTTTTCTACGCTTTTTGTTATTTTCAGGTTGTGCTATGTAATGGAAAATAATACCCTTGATGGTCCCACTGACGAAGACAGGCTAAAACATGTTATCAAACTAGTACAATTTGTGCGGTCTGATTTGCAGAAGGCTATTGAATACCATGACAAAATATTTTTGAGGTAATTTTTGATATTCTTCCGCACAGATCATTTTCTACTGTTTTTGAAAAAATTAAATTAATGTAAATTTATTATGCTTTCTTTTACTTCACAGAGGGATTGGCTTGGCATACTCAAGTATACTGTTTAAGGTGTATGAAGCAAAGGTAAAGTGAATTGGATCAAAAACTACTAGTAGATTTACTTGCTTTTGTTGAACCTTTTTATTTCCTTCCTGCTAGGTTTGTGAGGAAGCAGAGCCCGTTGTTTCAGATGTTTGCGGACAGCTGCGACCTTTGCGTTTTAATGATCCAGATGCAAATGTAGAGAAAGAAGAACCACTTTCCATGGGCACTACCTTATTTGAGCTCTACTTGGCTCTTCAAAGGCTTTCCCTGTAGGTGTAATCTTTGTGTTTGATACACTAAGCCTTTATAAAGGCACAGTCATGAACTCAATTTTTATTCCTGATTCAGACTAGGGAGCACACTGTGTCCAAATGACACTGAATCACTCAAAGTGTCCAAATTCCACAATTGGTTCTATCAAGGTGTTGCCCAGTGGCTTGATATTGCCTTGTTCAAAGCTCTTCAGAGAGTCAAGAAGGCTGTTGAGCTTGACACTTTAGTTCCTGTTGATTCTAGTGTTAAATATAGCTCATCTGCTGTTGATACCTTCGCAATCTTCTACCAGGTAATTTTCATAAGACGTCAGATTTTAGGTTTTACAGTTTGTTGGATTTATAAATCTTATGCTGATCTTTCTTGTTTGTTTCAGATTAAAATTTTCTGGCAGCAATTGGCTTGGCCAGATATTGAAGGATCATATACATTTGTAGCAAAAATAATTGATGTAAGTGATGGAGTGATTCTTGTTTTGCTTACTAATCACATTTAGAAATTCCTAATTATCTTTTATTTGTACTAGGATATATGCAGGTGTTCAGTATTCTATGCTGACAAAATGAGTGAGAGGGTGGATGGTTTGGGAGAGACCAATCATGGAACCGTTCATGAGAAAAAATTCCAGGTAACTCAAGAGGTAAGATTTCATTTAAGTAAAAACTTTAACATAAGAGAGAATGATTAACAATTACATATAAACACATTGATTGTGCGGAATACCTTGTCTCTTCAGTGGTGCCTCGCCATAAACAATATAGATTATGTGCGTCAAAGCATACAACCATTTGTCGCTGAACTGGGCATGGACGATATTCTCACAGCCCTAGCCAATTTCCAGTCTGAAGCTGCTGCAGAGCATTGCAAAGAGACGTTAGATCAGATTATAGAAAATTCGGTGGATACTGTAAGGAACAAAATTATTGATTTGTTGGTGATAGTTGCCAATAAGGTAAGTGGTAAGATCATTTTAATGCCGAAGTATGTTTCAGTAGAATTTCTACAGAACAATCTTCCCTGTTATTTTTGATAATAGATGGACCCTGCAATAAAGCGATTCCTCCAAGAAGGTGCCGATTTGCTTAACAAGGATTGCAATGCTGTGGACCGTTTGATGCAGTATTTAGATGAAAACCTGGTTATGCTGCACTCACAACTAAATACTGAAAATTTTGACCGAATTTTGTCGATAATGTGGGACAATGTTTCAAGTATTCTGACAGATTTAGTGGAGAGTAGCCTGGAAGTACGTTTCCAATCTCTTCCTTATTTTCCTTTCTTATTTCCACTCCCACCTGCATATTAAATTCTTTCTCTCCTTTTTCCAGAAACGCAAACCACCATCATTCTTTTCAAAACTTCATGAGACATTAACTATTTTGATAGGATTCTTTAGACAAGGAGACCTGGAGCAGCAACTTCAGGAACAGCAAAAGCTGGAACAGGTAGATAATGTTAAAAATTCCATTCAATATAAAAAAGAAGATTTTAAAAATTTCTTTAGTTTCTAAAAATGCTTTGCCTCTCCTCTTGAACTTCACTTTGTCAGATAAATGGAATGAAAAAGCTAGAGGAAGATTCAGTGGACTCTTCAGATGACAAGCATGGAAAGTTAAGAAGAATTGAACACCTTCTGCGTCTTCATGGAATGGAAACACCAGAGCTCACTTTCCAATTTTATGTTCAACGATTACTGGAACAAAGGAAGCTCCAATCCATAGGTGACGCACATTATCATGGCCTCTTGACAATCCGTGCTCACTTTGTAGAGGATGTTTTGACAATTGAAATAATGAATGCAAGAAATATTAAACCTATGGACTCAAATGGTAAATACAGCAAAATTTTGTCTCCTTTTCTTTGATTGTGTGTAAATTTGGACTTTTGAAATTGAAAACCTTACACATCTTGTTTCAGGCTCTTGCGATCCTTATGTTAAAATTTATCTTTTACCTGAGGATAAATTTTCAAATGTTCAGAAGCCACGCACTAAAACACACAAGAAAAGTCTTTATCCTCTGTTTGATGAAACATTCAACATGTAAGAACTGCATCATTTTACTGTTTATTATGTTCTCTACCTTGCTCTTCCGTCATTGCAACTTTTCTGCATTTCTTTTTCAGTCCTCTTCCTCCAGATCAGAGAGCACAAGGAATTATAGCATTTATCTTAAAAGACCAAGATTTCCTTGGAAATGAGTTCATAGCTGAAGCTTTTCTTTCATTTGAAGATATACCAGAAAGTGACCCATCTGTTAGAATACAAAGCCTTCCTCAGGTACATCTGAAGCTTCACAGGCCACAAAACGTCTTAGGTAAGTCTCCCCTTGGGAAAATTATGTATTTTACAAGATTTGGAATTGTATTTTATTTATGTGGATTTGTTCACTATTTCAGAGTCTGATGTTATGAAGGCTTTAGAACATCGTCAAGGTGACAAGTTGGCAAAAGAATTTGTGAAGCGCCAGAGGGCTAAATTTGGAGAAAAGCAGCAGAATGGTGGGAGCAAGTGAAAGATAATTCTAGTTGATACTGGATGAACTGAATTGAAGAAAAATAGTTTTAATGACTGTGAGCCACTGGATTTTTTTGTCTTAAATCTGTTTGAAATGCAACAAAAGAAAAAATAGTGTGTGAAGGCCCTGCCTTGTGTGACAAATATTGCACTTCAAATATGTTGTCTTTATATCTGCAGTGTCTGCTTGAATGAAGTAGTTCTTAAATTGAAGTTAGAATTGGTAGCAAGTTTTCTCGGTTAGTTCTTAAGAGCATTTTAAATGGCAGACTGTTAAACATAATTTAACTCACAACTGTATTTAGTCTCTCATGAAGTACAAAGCGAGAGCAGAGTGGCATTACTAGTTTATTTTTAATGTTCATGAGTTCATTGGACCATGACCAGACTTTATTGGTAACTGTGTCAGTTTCTGTAAACGTCTACTGTGAAAATGATCAACGATTTTACCTTCAGCATTTGAATGTTTGGTAGCTTTTTAATTTTCATGTATTATTTTTCTTGACTGATAGAATTGTAGAAAAATGAATAATTTATGATTGTGATAAATTGTTTGAATGTCAATGTAAAAATAAATAGCTTTTAAGTGCTTTTTTTCCAAACTGGGCTTTAAATTCATTCACCCATCCACATCACACATTCAAATAAATCCCGCCCTGGGTCCACGGTACGAGAAATCGCCGTTGCTTCAAGGGTGGTTTTGTAATGAATTTTAAAACTGTTAAAACAGTAAACCAAGTTAACGCTATGTAAACGGACTGAAATAATACCGCAGTTAATACTTCTTGGTTCGTGGAGCCGCGTTCGGACTCAGAGAATTCATGTGAAATCTGACGGCTAGGTGCGGGGTTGCAAAGGGGAGGAAAAGTGGAAAGTGTCTGAAAGAGGCGATAATCTGTCTCTGTCTCACGTGTATCCGCGAGCCCCGTGGGACAAGGACAGAGAGACGGAAAACAGCGCGGCAGAGCGCGGCGTTTGTCACGCAGAGGGAAGGGAAGGGAAGGGAAGAAATGTGGGCGGCTGCGCCTTCACTCTCGGCCGTTCGGCACTTTATAAGTTATTGATCACAATTTCCAATTGCGCCGCGGCCACCGTTAATTTTGCTGTCGGCGCATTATCCGTAATACGACGGTAAATTAGTACATTATTCTAACCGAACGGGGTGACTGAGCGGCTGGTACCCGGGGATGTAGGCGCTAGCCGTGCCAGACATTTCATAGGGTGCGGGCGTGAGCCGAGCGGAGCGGTAGCCTAATGGCCTAATGGCCTCCCTTTTTCTGTTGCCGCTTCGAGAAACCATGTTTTCAGGTTCAGACCATAGTTTGGTTCACTCACACCCCTCGTATTGTCGTGTTTCGGGGCTGAGGTTATAATCTGTTTTCTGTCCATGGAAAAATATGTAAGAATTTAAACCCTTCACCAAGTACTTCATTTTAATGTGATTTTAAAAATAATCTATTTTTTTTTTTTTTAAATAATGAGGATGAGGTCATGAAAGTGGTGAATGTAACTTGGTACAAATTTCTTTCAAGCTCCTAATTGTATTTTTTTTTTAATTTGCAGAGTCCATTTAATTGATTTGGGCAAGAAATTGGGAAATAATGAGATTTTTTTTTACTTCATCCTAATTTTCAGGTATGGCACTGGTCCAACCAACTTAACAAGTTCTTGTCATGCAATCTGAAACTGACTCTGCATTTGTATTTTTCAGTGGAGTATATTTATCTAATTGTTGGTGACATCAACTGACCCAACTATGAGTCCTCAAGAATCGAAGGAGCTTCCTAGAGATTCTGAAGATGAGTTGGAGGATGGTGCTGTTTTGATATCAGATGAAGAAAATGACTCAGAAGCTGGAGAGCCAGAGCCACCAGTAGATCCAGAGGCTGATCCTGTCCTTGTGGATGTGGAAAATGATGAGGATGACGAGGACGAAGAAGACAATGAAGAGGAACCAGATGAGGAAGACAATGATGATGAAGACGACGATGATGAGACATCTGAGGGTGGGAAGGTCGATGATGATGACGATGATGAGGAAGAGGAGGAAGGTGAGGATGATGACGATTCTGATGATGAAGATGAGGGCGAAGACAAGCGGCCATTTAATGATAGTGATGATGAGGATGAAGATGACGAGGATAATGAGGATGATGATGTCAGTGTTGGTGTGGGGGATGTTGATGATAATGCCTTTGATGAAGAAGAGGGAGAAGAAGATGATAAATTACCCACAAAAAGGAAAAGGTACTTTGGAGGCAAGAGCACTGCTGTTGGCCGAGGTAAAGTTATGCCAGGGGTGAGCTTCCCATTGACTTCTAGACAAGAATATAAAGGAGACATAGAGGATCTTCTGAGAGCTGCTGCTCAGGCTGAAGAAGGGGAAACTTCTACTGCCAACAGCCATACTGAAGGTATCAATAATTTGGTAAGTGCTGCTGTTACGCAAGAAGATGTAGGAGTCACAGAAGTGACTATAAAAGAGGAAAGTGATATAGAATGTGCTGTTGTTGATATTCTCGAAGACAATGGTGAAGATGTAGATGAAGAGGAAGAAGAGGGGGAAGAGGAAGAAGAGGACGATGTAGATGCTGATGATGATGATTCTGATTACAAAAATATTAGACGTGTTTACCGAACAGCCAGAGAAAGAATAAAAATATTTAAGGATTCAGGTGATGAAGGAAGTCAAAATATGTCAGATGATGGTATTCCTCCTACAAAGCGTTCAAAGACTTCTTAAATACCAGTTTGAGATTTGTAAATGTTCTTCATTTATTGTGACAACCGCCCTAGAATAATGAAAAATTATTATGATTTTTATGAGCTCATGGTTGTTAATCAGTATACATCGGCCAAGTTTTGAATGTTAACTTGCAAGACATCTCTTACAGAGGAATTGTGAGGGGCTTCAGCATTATGGTACTACTTCTTGGACATTTTGCCCCCAATTTTATCTGTGCCAAATAATTGAGGTCTGTCACCATAGTAATTTCTTTTCGAAACGACATTAATAAATTTTGTGTCTTTTCTTTCCCCTTGCTCATTTTTATTTTCTGAAAAAGTGTTTGGGTTTTGTATTTAATGTTACTGTACAGCAGAATGTATCAGATTTCTTCTATGCAATGTGTCTTGTAATTAGATTATGATGTATACTGCTAAGTTATGCCCATGTTTTTTCTTTTTTTCTTTAGTGTGCAGTTTGGATGTGTTCCAACGTAAGGTAAACTTACTGACTAGTACGGCCTTGTTAGTTACTTTTATCTATATAAGTGGCATGTTTACTTATACGTCCAACTCATCTAGGAAAACTGTTGTTATTCACTATTAAATTTACGTGGGCTGTTAAAATGGCAATTTGTCCTACTTTTCTACTCTGTACTCTCTTGAAGAGTTTTGTTGGAGGACTTCTGTTTTCACTCTTCCATGGACTGATAGTATCAGTATTTGCATGTGTGTCTTTTGGACTCGCCATTTTCTGTTGTAAAGTTGTTTTGTTTTTAATTATATTTTTTCTGTCAAAAAAAAAGTAATGTTTTCTTTGAATGAGATTTGCCTAATTGAACTGTGATATTATTTTGTTTGGGTTTCTTTTCAAGTGTGCTGCCTGCACAGGTGTTTCCTTGTGGTGCCCTCTTGAGCGTCGAATCAACAAAAGCTCTGCCGGCTTTTCCCAATAAACCTCTTTTTCCTGCCTACGTGGGTTATCTGTTTGTGTGTCTCTTGGAGTCTGTAACAATGTTTTGTACTGGGCATCAGTATACTGTAAATTTTAGGATGGGTTGGGTATAGGTGTCAAGGGAAGTAATGTGCATTGTATTGCATTGCATTTTATTCTGTTATTGACAAGAATTTTTCAATCTTTCTCTGTTATGTGACTGGACATATTCCTGAACGTCGGTGTACCCTGTCCATGGTGCAGTTCCTAAACTCTTCCTCACTTGCGCTTTCACTACTGATGATCCTCATGTTAGTTGTAACTTTAGGTAGCCTCCTGCCAAGAGAAAACAAGCAATTATTGTTTCCCTTTTAGACTTCATCTTTTAACTTACTTACTTACTACTTCTTTTATATAAATTTGGCTAGTGAATGAGAATGTATGCATCTTTGTGATCATTCCTTATAAGTGTACTCATTGTGTAAGTTTAAATGTTTTATGTGATATGTGTTTGTAAGTACCTAGTCACCTGTGAACTGTTATGTGAGAATGTCCTGAATGTCCCATATGAATGGAATGGGAAAAGCTGCAATTTTGAACCAACCATGTTTTGAATAAATAATGTGGTGGTATTATTGTGACACGTAAATTGAGAACCCTTGGCTATCTCCATTTACATTATCACACTCCTGATGGGATAACTTTCCATTGCCCAGACCGCCCAGACACGCCTCGGGGCGTGCGGGGACGTCGCAGGCCTACAGCGTCATCCATCCAGGTACAGTTCTGCTCGCAGGCGCCGTGCGCAGGGGCACGGGGCGGGGAAGCACCAGCACCCTTCCGAGTTTCATTGAAACCCGCGACCTGTTTGTCGTCCGCCAGGCACGCTGTGGTGCGGCCAGGGGTCGCGGGCCTCGCGGGCGCACTCCTTCGACGAGCTGGGCGTGTTCGCGGGCCCCGACCGCTGCTGCCGCGACCACGATTACTACCACTGCCCGGACTCGATCGGCGCGCTCGGCCGCGGCCATGGCCTCCACAATGACCGCCTGATCGCGACGCAGCTGTGCGCCTGCGACCACAAGTTCCTGCAGTGCCTGCGCGCTGACGGCTCCGTCATAGCGCGCGAGGTCGGCCGGTTGTACTTCGACTTCCTGGAGCCCGTGTGCTTCACGTACGACTACCCGGTGCGCAGCTGCAAGCGCAGAGATACGTGAGGATGCGAGTTGAGGGCCACGGGTTCGAACCCCACCCGGACCCGGAGGGGAGGACATGTCGGAGGAAACTTGTTAAGAAGCGAACTACGTCAACTCCGTTGCGGGGAGGTCCGGTCTGCCAAAGCATTCCGGTCGAGCGGCCCTCCAGCGCGGGGCGGGGCGTCGCCTTTCGAAACCTTTTGAACTTTTTCGTGAACTTGAATAAAAAAGATGAGCTCCCTTCTCCAGGCACGGCAGCGGCGGCCGCTGCGTGGAGTACGAGTATGACACGAACCGGCCTCCACAGTGGCTCTCGAGGACTTCCCCTACCACTACGGCAGCCGGCGCATGGACCACGAGGTGGACATCGCGTCCGAGGCCACCGCCTCGCTGGCCGGCCAGGAGCGTCCGGACTCTGCCGCCAACGGCGAGGACGCCGAGCTCTGGAACGCACTGCTCATGAACAGGCACGTGCGCTTCGGGACCAAGTTCAGCGGCGACCTGAACCCGGCCGACGACGACCCGGGCGTGGGGACCTGTGCCGCCGACGGCGGTTGGGCAGCCTTCATCGGCGGGCCGCATAGGCAACCCATGTGGCAATAACCTACGCATTCTGTGGCACTCGAGGGGGGGGGGGGCACACTCCGGGTCCCCCGGGTTGACTTTGGCCACGCAACAATATCCCGCGCAGTTCTCCCCCACGTTGGCCACATTTGATTCCCGGCCGTCACTTTCACTTCCCATCGCGTTTTCAATCCCCCCCCCCCCTCAACCCAATTTTCTCAGTCAACTTGCAGCGGCTCAACACCCTGCGACCCATCTACATTAGTTGTCAAAATTGTTCCACCCCCTGCCTCTTTTAAAAGCCCTGCTAACTCACACAATACTGTCACAGTGTACCTGAAGCTGTACTTCAAATGCCTTCTTGCAACAGAAACCAAATGTGAACTGCTTTGCCCATGAAGGCGATTACCAAAATCCAGATGACAACGACCAATATGTAGTTGTAGGGTCAAGGTAATGAAAAGTTACGCCTTCCTCCACTGTCAGGAGAGGAAGAGACAAGAGGGGTAAATGATTTAATAGCCATCAAAATATTTCTAAACAAGATCCTAAAAATGCAACAACAGTTGAGTAGCAGAACAAAAGCGCAACAGTGGAGAACTGGATTAACTAGTAGAAGCAGCTAAAAGCATGTATGCTCCAGAGTGATCGGGAAAAATTGTTAAACCTTTCTTTTGGAACATTTACCCGATAATTCCAGCACTCAGACAACTACATTCAAAACTGCAACAGCTACATAAGAGCTTTAAAATGCATCTGAACTACATGACAATATGAAATCTGGTAGTGAAATTGAAAAAGTATAAGCTATCACAGGTCACATGGTTAAAAATGTTTAGAAATATTATCTTAAACCAAAAGTTAACAAAAGCAACAGAGTTTGTTCAATTTTTTTTATTAAAGAACAGAGCAGTACATGCAACTAGAAATCAAAAGCTTATTAAAACCTAAAAAAAAACCTGAAAATAAACTCGGCCATTTCACTTATTAAGAAATCGATAGTTGAACCTTAAATCACAGCTCTTACTTCAAAACATTTAAGAAATAGATGGATGGAAATGCATTTGGCTCATATCACTTAAGTTTGATCACGTTGGGTAAATCAGTACATTGAAGTTTACTAATCGTCTCCCCCTCACATCAAAATGTAGCATATGCTTGGGCCAAAATCAAAACAGGAGCATTCAATACGAAGTAAGGAAATACATTAAAGCCACCTGCTGAAAACCAGTCTCGCCTCTAGCAAACATCCTTTCTCGAGCTTCCCCACATCAACCTCACACTTGACTTCAGAAAATTGCATTAAGAGAACCAAATTAAATCGACCAGCAGACATTAACAATTTCAGTAACACTCGAGTCCTGAATGGACAAATATTTTAAAATACTGCTGAACCAAAACAACCTCAACAAATCCAGTCACTTTCAATCCTTGCATTCTTGAATTTGGAGACCACATGGCTGACCTCAGTTGATACTTTGACCCTTCTTCAGAGTGCCCCACTAGATTCAATCCAACAATAATTCCCTAATGAAGCTACTCGAGTTGAGTCCTCTTTCCTGCGAGGCATTTCAGATGGGAGCATTGGACAAGTGCACAGTACTCGAACTAACTAGCCTGGTTTATCTTCCCTGCAAAACTGCCAAGATCAGAATTTGTTTTGCTGCAGCTCGTAGGCCAAGTTTAGAGCTGGTGAAGTAAAGACAGTTGTCGACAGGTTGTGCCAAGAGATTAAATAATGGATGATAAAGAAAGACTGGAGTCAAGAAAAGAGACAAAGAAAAGGTCAAACAATGCAGAAGACTTTCAAATAATGCTTTTAAGATTAAGGGTCAAACTTGCAGTAAAGAAAATTTTGAGCTGTCTGTTTCAACACTGCCTACTTTGCCTTAAATACATCTTGCTCATAAAGCCCTGAGGACTTAGTTAACTTGAATTCGATTATGCATATTTCACAGAGAAGGCGCCTTTCTCTGCGAATGTAAACTAAGAATGCCACTTCAGTAGGAATTCACGAATATAGGAAAGGGAAGGTGGTGCACCACAGCTAAAGGAAAGGAAAGGAAACAAACACAACATACAATGCCCAACACCAAAACACAAAAGAGGGAAGGGAAGGGAAAGTGGCATCCTCAGAATACTCAATATCTCAATGTCAAATATACTGACAGTTGCAACAAATCAATTCTGTCAAACTCACAGGTTGGCCACGTCACAGTTGCCTAAGATGGCTTTCAAGATTAACTCCACTTGAGCAAACCTTGTTGGTCTGGCAATATGACAATTGCCTCATAGCATCTAGATTAGCTCCACTGTGACAGAACTTCCACAGGAAGACTATGTTTGAGCAAGTAAGTAGGCAGGCAATGACAGATGTACTATGTTTAGGCTGGTAAAAATCATTTTCTTTACAAGTAGACTCAAATGAATGAACTAGGGACAAAGGGGAGATTCTCTGAACTCAATTTGACACACCCAGATCATGGATGTGAATAAACTGCAAATATAAAGACCCAAAAATTGGATAAGTACAAGGGTGCTGCCAGACAGACAGACAGAAGGAAGATATGACAAAGCTGACAGAAACGCGACAACACAGCCAGACTTGCACAACTCTCTGAAAACGCTCCCCAGTTCCGATCTCTGGCTGGACCCATCTTTACTACATTCCTTTAAGAAACTAATGCAGAGGATTTAAAAGACTGGTATTTAGTTGAGGTTCAGCATGAATAGCATAAAAAGAGGTGCACCCACATAATTTTGCCCCAGACATCCAAATTCGACAAATGAACAAAATAATCACTGGCTGGTTCAATATCAGAGCTAAAAATTGCATTTCGAGAACCGACTGGAAATCAACAGAAGCTGGGTAGAGGTGCTTTTCTCGTAATTTTGCCAACAATTTCCGAAAGCGCACAAATATCACTACAGTCAAACAATGAACAGGGATCATGTTATGCTCCTGGAAATTTAGAAGAAAACCTTGCCACTATTAGATTGCATTTCCATCCCAACAGCAAATCAACAACTCAAATCAACTGATAAATTGTGCTTAATCATATCAAGAATCCATCATTGCAATAAGCACTTGTAAAGAAGCTGTGATGAGGTTCATACCATCAATCCACACACCTTTTTGGCCATTTTCTTAGTTGAAATCTAATAAATAACTCCCTAAAGAAAGAAGCAAGGTAAGGGTGCGCAACTTCACTATTCAAGCAAATTTCAATAAAACCTTGTAAGGCATCCAATCACATGGGTTTTTGAACCACTGATACTTATACTTTACAGAAGTTAACATTAGCAGATCTGCTCCAGCTTTGACTCTACTTTACACCCCTGCCAACACGTCAATTCATCCCCTGACATTCAGCTTTGGCATTCTCAAAAACAAGAGTTAAACATCAATACTAAAACCCCACAAGCTGGAGAAAACCTGATCAAATCATTCAACAAAAGTGAATTGCACTACCCTTTAACAAATACCAAGCTTTGTAAACATGGCCTTGAGCCAAATGTAGAATAACGACCAAACAAGTCACCACAAAACACTCGGTTCTTTTCTTTACTATACTTTCAGTTATAATTTGATCTGATATTTTTTGAGCATTATTGATTCTTTATTTTTTTACGTTTTTTTTTTTCAACTTTTTTTTTTCTAATTTTTTTTTCAAACTTTTTTTTTTATTTTTTTTGAACTTTTTTTTTAACTTCTTTTTTCTTTCAGTTCTCTTTTTCTCAATTTGATTTCTTTTTTTTTTCTTTCCTTTTTTTAAATTTGATTAGTTAACATACATTCTGAGTACTTTTTCATTAGCAAATAATATTTGAAGTAACTTGGAATTATGAATGACCGAGTTATTACATAAGACACACAATCGTGTCCTGAACAACACACCATGGTCGCAAATTATTAGTTCAAATTAAATTTCCGAATTCCCAAACGAAATATATAAGGTAAGGGTGCGCAACTTCACTATTCAAGCAAATTTCAATAAAACCTTGTAAGGCATCCAATCACATGGGTTTTTGAACCACTGATGCTTATACTTTACAGAAGTTAACACTAGCAGATCTGCTCCAGCTTTGACTCTACTTTACATCCCTGCCAACACCTCAATTCATCCCCTGACATTCAGCTTTGGCATTCTCGAAAACAAGAGTTAAACATCAATACTAAAACCCCACAAGCTGGAGAAAACCTGATCAAATCATTCAACAAAAGTGAATTGCACTACCCTTTAAAAATCCCTAACTCTATGATCATGGCTTTTTTGACTTTGATTCTTTAAATTATAATTTTAGTACTCTTCCATTAACAAATGATTTTTGAATTAACTTGTAATAATTGATAACTAAGTCATTACATAAGACAGACAACCTTGTCTTCAACCACGTCATGATAGCACATCAACACTTCACAATTCAAGTCCTCAAACACACAAGCAAACCTGGTTGCCATTAACAACACACTTGCTGATCAGAATGGGAGGTCAGCTCAGGCAGTGTTGATGGTACTTTTCATGAATGTAGAAAGTAGTTTGATGAAAGTCGTCAGCTCATCAAGAAAACAGTTATCCTCAATAACTGGCTCCACCTCTTCATTCCGACATCTTTGAAGACAGTCACTAGACACCTGCAAATTGAAAGAACAAAATGAAGACTACGAACAGTCAAACACAACACACAAGACATAAAGGACGCAGTACCAACCAGATTCTCAAGTGGCACCCTGCTTTTGTTGGAAATCCCAACACTCGGGTTAACACCACAGCCCAGAAGTGCTGAAGTCACTCAGCTCAAATAAGCTAGACGAAGCCTGAACTCCTTCAGAAGTAAATTAAATTTTCGCTCCTTTGGCACCAAAAGATGCATTCTTGTCAGCTTCACAGAAGTGCAATGGTGACAGTTTCCACAGTTTCAGTTTTCCATATGGCCGGGCCTGCCTGCTCCTCCCGTGCGCATGGTGATTTCCTCAGCTCTGGTCTCCTGGCCTGTCCGGTGATTTCCTCAGGCTGGTAAGCTGAGTTTAGCATATGGCCGGGCCTGCCTGCTCCTCCCGTGCGCCATGTCCTGCGGGCAAGTAAAATAAGGGGCCGGGGACCTGCTGCCCTTCCCGGTTGCCCTGCTGCCCTTGCCTGCTACGTGGCGGCCCATGCCACAGAACAACCGGGAAGGCCAGTAGGCCCCATCGGTTTCCTGGTCTTGTAAGGCATTATTGAAAGCTTCGCTAACACCAGTCACAACTGGCACATCGCAGTACATCGCATTCCTTGGAGGCAAACTCAGTTACAAGTCCTTCAGACTGGCAATGACTTGGTATGAGAAAGGTTTTCTCTTTGGTCCTCAGAATGCAGCTTCAAAATGTAAATCTCATGACTTGGGATGAGAAAGATGCTAAAGTAGACGTGCTCCTGGCCTGTCCGGTGGCCTCCACACATGATCCACACCAAAATCTAAAACAAAAACATTGATAATTATATGAAAAAGCAAGACAAATAAACAATTAATTAGGTTATTTGTGAAGACGTACCAGTATGGAGGTAGCACCTGGCTTGAAACGGCCTAGGGCGTGCTGTTCTCATAACAACCTCAGATTTGACAAACAACTGAAACAAGAAAGCTGCCCTTGCTCTGAGCTTTTTGTCTGAGCTGCGAAGTCCGCGAATCAGAATGCAGCTTCAAAATGTAAATCTCATGACTTGGGATGAGAAAGATGCTAAAGTAGACGTGCTCCTGGCCTGCCTGGTGTCCCACATACTAATTGGTTCCACCACAACCTAAGACAAAAACATTGATAATTATATGAAAAAGCAAGACAAATAAACAATTAATTAGGTTATTTGTGAAGACGTACCAGTATGGAGGTAGCACCTGGCTTGAAACGGCCTAGGGCGTGCTGTTCTCATAACAACCTCAGATTTGACAAACAACTGAAACAAGAAAGCTGCCCTTGCTCTGAGCTTTTTGTCTGAACTGCGAAGTCCGCGAATCAGAATGCAGCTTCAAATTGTAAATCTCATGACTTGGGATGAGAAAGATGCTAAAGTAGACGTGCTCCTGCCCGGTGGCCTCCACACATGATCCACACCAAAATCTAAAACAAAAACATTGATAATTATATGAAAAAGCAAGACAAATAAACAATTAATTAGGTTATTTGTGAAGACGTACCAGTATGGAGGTAGCACCTGGCTTGAAACGGCCTAGGGCGTGCTGTTCTCATAACAACCTCAGATTTGACAAACAACTGAAACAAGAAAGCTGCCCTTGCTCTGAGCTTTTTGTCTGAACTGCGAAGTCCGCGAATCAGAATGCAGCTTCAAATTGTAAATCTCATGACTTGGGATGAGAAAGATGCTAAAGTAGACGTGCTCCTGGCCTGCCTGGTGTCCCACATACTAATTGGTTCCACCACAACCTAAGACAAAAACATTGATAATTATATGAAAAAGCAAGACAAATAAACAATTAATTAGGTTATTTGTGAAGACGTACCAGTATGGAGGTAGCACCTGGCTTGAAACGGCCTAGGGCGTGCTGTTCTCATAACAACCTCAGATTTGACAAACAACTGAAACAAGAAAGCTGCCCTTGCTCTGAGCTTTTTGTCTGAGCTGCAAAGTCCGCGAATCAGAATGCAGCTTCAAAATGTAAATCTCATGACTTGGGATGAGAAAGATGCTAAAGTAGACCTAGAGGTACAATAAAACATCAATTAAAACCAAGTAATGGGAAAAAAAACAACAAAATTGTCATGTTTAGAGAATTCTACCTCACCTCAGATTTGACAAACAACTGAAACAAGAAAGCTGCCCTTGCTCTGAGCTTTTTGTCTGAGCTGCGAAGTCCGCGAATCAGAATGCAGCTTCAATTTGTCTACTACTGTTTTTAATAATCTTTGAACTATTTGAATCTGATTTAGTTTGCGATTCACCCCCCCCGTCCTCGGGACAGGAGGGGGCAGGCTCTTGGTCTTTAAAGTGTGCGGTTAATGGTTAGTTCCCACCACCAGGTTATTCCCACCACCAGATGTTAGTAAGTCTAGTTGAAATGTGTAGTGTCGTGGTGCATGTAGTGTTGGTGTTGTCTAAACCTGGAAAGAGGTGACAAAACAGATTAGTGGTATGATCATTGGGAAACAGCAATAACAAGTCTCAGTACAAGTAACGTACGTGTTTTTCGAGCCTGTCCCGCTTGGTGCCACTGTTGATGCCCTTTATTTAAAATCACCTGGCCCCTGCAAACAGGAGAGAGACATTGTTAATGCTATTACGTCACAAATGCAGTCATTACACACAATCACAAGGATGGCAACAAACAGGCACAGAGCAGAGTTGAAAACAAGGTCAAAATAGCAGTGCCCACGTCGAGCGGGGAAGCATGGGGAAGGAAAGCAACAAGAGCCAACAACATTGAAGCCATTGCATCACAAATTCAGTGATTGCACAAGGATGGCAACAAAGAGGCACAAAGGTCAGTTCAAAGCAAGTTCTAAATTGAAGAGTCACCACAAGAAAAACTTTTTAACCATTGTCTACAAAAACACATTCCTGAACACTACGCCAAGCAAGTCCAGGGAGCGGGAGTTCCGAACGAACACAACCTCTGTCGGAAATAAACACAAGCTTGACTTCGCGAAGAGTGACATATTAACAAATGTTGTTTTTTACTGTGAACGAGAATTTACTTCAGGGACAGGGTTTCACTTCAACGTAAAAACGTCATACAATCTATAATTTATGTTTCGTACTTGAGCAAACAGAAGCCGGGCTGCAAAAGCATCACACATCCATCCCCGCCGGCCCGGCCCGGCCCGGCTCGGCTCGGCTCGGCTCGGCCATGTGCCGCCCCATTTGGCTCGGCGGCCGTCGTGTCCATGCTGCCGAAGCGACGGCTACGGACCCGGGAGCAGGGGGAGGAATAGAGGACGGGAATTCACCGGACAAAGCGACTGTTTCACGAGTTCATTAAAAATCAGAGAAGAGTCGGGGAAAGGAAAAGTTCACCTGCCACTAACATCCTGAGGGCACACGACAAGAGTGAAAATCGGCCTCGGCCCATGCCGAATAGCACCTCCCAAGTAACCTTTAACCTCCCCTCAATGAATAAACAAACTCACGTGGACGACGGAAAGCGCATGTACTACGGCAGATTTCAGTTACCACGTCGTTAAATATTGCACCTACAATAACGAGACGTGATTCGAACGTTCTACAATTATTCGTCCTAATCCGAAAGACGTCAACTAACCAACTTTTCTAATAATGGAGCAAGCACCACGGTGCGCGAAAAAGCCACTAGACGCAGACACGCTGGTTGGACGCCACAGCATACAATCACACATTTACTTTCAACGACAGATGTAAACCAAACAACACCAATCATATAACATGTGTCTACTCACCGAGGCTGGGAGGGCGAATGAAGGCCGGCCGGCCGACGCTTGCTCCTCCGTCCGCCCCGGTCCGCCCCCCCCCCCTCCCCCCCCGTGTCGCGTGTATCGAGTTTCTCATACACGCATGTCCTCTGTTTCGTGTTTACGTTTTTTGTTGGGTTGTGGTTGGGTTGTGGTCAAGGAGGCAAGGTTTGGTTGTCGGTGATTAATGTTATGGCTGTTGTCAACATCTTTGGATTGCTTGCATCCACTCGAATGTACTTGGACGTGCATTTTATATAAGTTGGTAGCTATTCTAAGCTGAGTTCACGTCTAGCAATTCATTTGGTATTCTTGCCACCCCAGTCCCCCCAGTCATGACATCCCGGGTACATCCTCGGTTTCGACCGCTCATTGATGGCCTACTTGACGGCACATTTGCTGGTATGAATGAATACCCAACTACTCTACAATTATTTTTATTTATTGCGTTGCCTTTTAAATGTGGATTTTTTAAAATGTGGACTTGTTCAGTTTCTGTCTTGGTAAGGTTATGAACATTTATATCTAATGGAGAGACTGATTATTATTGTTCTTCCACAGGAAACTCACTTCGAAAAGTGGTAGTGCAGTGCAGTGCCCCTGCTGTTTTCTGTAAAGATAACTTTTTTGACCATTTCATGGTTTTCATACCTTATGCTGGGTACACTCTGGTGTGGGAAGTCCGGTTTGATTCCGATTGCCCTGAATTAGCACCTGATTTTCTATTTGATGATGATTCATTCACTCAGTTCTTAAATATTGATGTCATATCTGACCGAGTTCCAAGCCTTGTGAACTGGGATGTTGGTAATCCAGAATGCCTTCGTTCTGTGATACAGGAATTGCTGAATCTGTATACAGTTCACCAGCTACAACGCCTGGTGAGCTTTCATGGCAGACCTTTCTGTGATGTGAAGTTTATATTGGCATGCTTAAGTTTTCCTTTACTGTTTGGTTTTCAAGGAAAGGGATGGATCTCCTCTAGTTGATGATTGTGCTAAATTAATGCAAGAGTTTGAATTAGAAGAATGCCAACTGCAGGTAATATCTGGAGATACTCCAGCACTTCCTCATTACTTTCCAAGGTAACTGAATCTAACAAACTGCTTTGTTTTCTGACTCTTAGTGAATTTGACAGCATATTCTCTGTGTGTTCTTTCCTACATTCTCTTACATTTTGTTCCAGTTCTAGCAGACCTAATCATGGTACTGTGAGTGTCATGATTCTTCGTTTAGAAACAAAATTGGCAAACGAACATATCTCAGAACAGTGTCGACAAATGGTTTTACAATTTTCATTCAGAGAATATTCGCCAAATAGTGTGATATTGCATATTAACCCAGCACTTTACAAACTGCTGGATAGTCCAGATTTGGAAATTCCAAATTTTTCTAAGAGTGATGGACTTTCCAAGTATTTTCACAGCTTCATAGGAATTTTAAATGACACACTCGCCCAGGTAACTTACAAATGCATTAAAATTTTCAGATTGCTTTCGAGATATGTGAAGATTATTCAGTCATATTTCTTCTTCTAGATTGTTGAAAATTACAACAAGCGTGAAGAATTCCATACTGGCATTTACTGCAAATTAAAGAACGTGGAAGCTGTGTCTGTCTTGCCTGCTGAGTATGACATACCTTGCTGTACGAAGAGTTCATACATAATTGAGATGAAGGAATATCCTGTTACAGCTGTGTTTCAGACACCAAGCAACAGGTAAAATGAAGCAATGCTACTGACAACTTTTTGGACATACCAATATGAGCTATGGCTTTGTGCCTCACAAAAGTAAGCGTAAGGGAGCATTAATAAGGTCTGCCCTGTTTCAGTGCTGGTGATCCAAAGGTTGTGGTGACATCTCTGGCTGGGAAATCCCACAACATTAAAGTGGAATCAGCATGGGATGTTGATAAAACAATCCAAGCATTATTGAATTTTGTGATGGATCTCAAAGATGAGAATGGTGATTCCGTTATGTGAATGCAGTTTAGACTTTCCATCTGAAGAATTGGATAAATTTTGTCCTAGTTTGTTAAAGACTATTGAACGAAATATATTTTATTTTGTATCTTAGCAAATTATAATCTATCTTTTGAAACCGCTCTGCCATACAGTATCTTTCAGATAGGCTACTTCTGGGGCTTGAAGAAGTGACTCTACCATATCCTTGAGCCCAAGTTCACTTGCTACTTTATAGCGGACATCCATGTCCATAACGTGTCCTAACAACCACTGCATTTTTGAAGTCATGTCTCGAGTCACTCCAATTGTCCTCTGCAATCTGCATCAAAAATGTTCTGAAATCTTACCTCATAATAACATCAAACTGCAAGTTGATTGAAAATGTATGTACCTGTATGCTATGTTTTGCACTATTGCAGGTGTCAGTTCCATACAGGATGACCATGCCAGGAAGTATTCTTCAGCCGACAGCCCTGGTAAAACACAGTGATAGAATAATGCAGCTGCCCAGTCGGTTCGGTGGTTGTAGGCTCTCGCAACAATCAGGGCTTGATTAAAGCTGGATATGTGGACAGAGATAAAGCCTGAATACCTAGTTTGACACTTGACATCAACACAGTTCCCATAATTATCAAGTTACCTTAAAGTTGAAACAAGCTTTGCAACAGTTTTTGAGTCCAGCATTATGACTTGCAGAATAGAACCATCTGAATGTGGTGATAGTAAAAACAGTTGCAAAGATACAAGCTCAGCTTGGTGGGCACATGCCATTGCATGGTTAAGCATATCTGCCTAAATGGTGGAAAAAAAAGCAGTGTGTAAGAACCTACAAAATATCCCAAAAAAAAACACCTTCCTAAGGTGTGAGACATACTTGTAAGTAAGACTCTGCTGCATGGCTGAAGTCCTGCATAGCCATTTGTAAGCATCCTTTCGTTTTTTGGTTGTTTTGAAGCCCTTGCTGAACCATGTCTTGGAGACGATCATTTCCTTCTTTTTGCCACAATTCTCCTTCTTGCTGATGCATTTGGAAGTGCGCTGCTGTCATCTTCAGAAGAGCTGTGTCATGAGGGCACTCACGGCGAAGCCAATCAAGCAATGCCAGTTTAAAACCTAAAGGCTGGAGATTTTAAGACACATAAAAATTAAATTATGCTTAATTGAAAAATTTGATGAATAGAGTTAAGCGCAATAAATTTACCTTCACTGAGTCTTTCCGAAGTAAAAATTCAAAATGATCATTTTCTTTCAGTATCTTGAATATGTAGTTCATTTCAGTATACCGCTGAATACCAGTCAAAAGACGAACCTGTAATGCAAATTGTATTTCTAAGATGCTTTACCCTCAACAAAAATTGGGTGACTGAAAACTGGTGTAATGTGCTCAGAAACACTTACCATCAAGGCCCATTCTGAGCGTGTCTTTAAAATTGGCATAAAGTTGTTGACAATACGCAACACCTGAGATATACCCTCCATGGTGCACCCAGCTGCGTAGCAATTATGGGCACAGACTAGTAACTCCACAGTTGTAGTAAGTACTGAAAAATAAAATACCTTAAAATGTTGTTAATATCACAGAATCATTATACCAGCCAGTAGTCTACTCACCTTCTTTTGGAGTATTTTTATCAGAAGGGGCCAGTTTATTGACCATGTTCATCAGTTCGCTACCAAGCAAGGAGGGATCAGGAACTAGTTCTAACAATTGTTGGAAATGCTGTTCTATATCATGTCCCCATAAGAGAATGGTTTTCACATTACCTATAAATAATAGATTTTAATATTAACTTACTCTCAAATAAATATATGACACAAGGTTATCTCTATTACAGCACATACCAGGCGCAGGACCTTTACTAATGGCTGCTATGAGTTCACGACTCAGAAATCTAGCACGCTCGGTAGGAGACAGCCGTAATGCTGTCATAACATCAGACGCAATGGAGAAATCCCCAGAATATGTTTGAGAAATAGCAGTCCGCAATAATTTTAGTGGTTCACTAATAGCTATTACATTCTGCATTAAAATAAAAATAAAATAAAAAAGTTATCAGATGAACATTACTATTCTAACCACTTTCTAACAATATTCAAGTCAATTCATTTTTTCTAGTTGCACATACACTATAAGGTAATCCCAAATTGATAGCAAGCCTGTAACAAGCAGCCACCTGCTTTCCAATATCTTTGCCATGTTTAAGCTGCTTGCTCAACTCTTGGATTACTGACAATACTCTCAGCTTCTCATGTTCCTCATTGTTTGCGTTATTTGACCAATTATTTTGCTGTTCATCTCTGTCTATAAAACAGAAGACAAAATAAAAAGTACTGTTCACAACAATAATAGCAAAATACAAAATAATATGTATCATAAAAATAGGAGGAATTTTACTTAAGGAGCAATTGACAGACAAGTTGACATCTGCACACTTCAGCACAAAGAATAATGGCCAGCTGGAAGGCACATCTTGAACCTTCAACCTTCCTTCAGCAAGATGTATGCAAGCTAGAAGGATTTCAAAGTCCTTGAAGATAAAGGGAAGGAAAGCATTAGCAGCCAATTCCTATGCAACACACCTTCAGACACATAAACACAACTTTTATACTTTATGATTCAGTTGGAAGAGCTTCTGCACTCTACTAGCTGATACAACGTCACCAATTTCAAGCAAGCTATTTAAGAGCTGACTGGAGCATGGCTGTTCTTCACAAAATGTATTGCAGCTGTGTAACATTTCACTGAAGACAAAACTGTCCTTCATTAATTCTTTGGAGCAGAGTGTACTTAATGATGAATGTTGCAGTTCCTCTGCCAAAGCAGCCTACAAGACAGAGGGAAAAGAAACTATCTTATTGCAGTTGCAAAGCCAATATAAATGCCAAGACGTATGTAAATATTGCAGAGGGAATACACACATAAATTTTCACATCATTCCTTTCTGTACAACACAGCCACATTTCCAATTCAACTTTGTCTATGAGGACTTCATGCTGAGAAGAATTTGATTTTGAGCGCCGAAGCCATTCTAAAGCAGAATGTAATGCTCTCCACCTAAATTACAGAAGAAGTGTCCTCAATTAATATTTAAAAAGAAACAAAAAAAAACAAACTAAAGTGACACATGACATGATTTACATGAAATTAAGTATAACTCTTCACAATTTTTGTGGATCTAAAAAATGCTCACCTGTCTGTGTTACTCTTGAGGTCTAAAGCACATTCTTCAAAAAATTTGAAGGCCTCGAATGGATCCACAGCAGCTTCTTGAAAACGCGAATTGCAATCGGAGAAAAATGCTCTGAAATCTTGATATTTATCATCTAGACATCTTTTCAATTTTAGTCTCTGCTGAAACAATATAGATCAAAAGAGGTTCCAACACATGCTTTTTAAAACAATTATTATTATTATAGTGGATAGTTTCAGAATAAGATCACTAAAAATCACCTCAGAAATTATATATGTCTCTCCACTCAGCTCAGAAGCCGCCTCGAACATTTCTAGGCTTACAAGTTTGTCAGTCCACAAACGAAGCTCCTCGGCACTGTTTTGAAGGTAATTTAAAACATTGACCTCCACTTGTGTGTGAGATAAGATATCCAAGAGTGTTAGAAGCTTTGAGATATCAAGGGATGTATCTTGCAGGGAAGACAGTGCACAGTTTTAAAAATTATCTGTTGGTGTACTTGATGAAAATAAAATTTGAGTTTTTGTCTTCAGTTACCTTCAGAAAGAGGAATACTAGATTTCCGTAATATATCTAAAAACCGCCTTTTTTCTTGGGTAAGTGAGAGATGTCCCAGAAAATTGAGCAGGACTTTAATACCAATATTGAAAATAAATAAGGGATTACTTAAGCACCAGAAACCACTTATGACTTCCTGCTCATTTTCAAAGGTCTGAAAAAAATGAATCAATTTAAGTTCATTTCTAGGCGAAGATATCAGGTAAACAAGTGATTTAATGACTCTTCTTACTGAACATGTTTTGAATTTTTGTAAAGCACTGGCACTTAATAAAATGTCTTGATGAGGAAACTCTTCTAACACCTCAAAAACCAGTATCAATGGGTGCTCCTGTAACAGAACATCATTACATGATACAAGATGCTGGGTGCATCAACCAGGGATAAGCAAACTAGCTTTTACTCAGTTTTTAGGAGAGAGGACATATTCTTACTGGAATAAAAATTCTGAAACCTGTGAGAAGATTAGACCTGGACATTTCTAATGATCTTAGGATAAGTGACTCCATAATTTCAGGTGGCCAGGGTATGCTTTTCTGCCAGCATTCAAAATTAATACGCTCTTCATCAGGAAGCCAGCTTGCAAGCCATGCAGCCAACTGGGCCTCAGCATTGACCTAAAAGTAAGTTAGAAAGAAAAATGTTGAATGGAAGCAAACACAAAATTTCCACAGAATGAGGAAAAGAAATCTCCTCCTATTTTCTTACAGAGACATAGTGCGATAAAACAAGACAGAATTTGAACCTGGTAACATTCCGCCAGCACTGCTAGAATAGGACAGGGCAACTCCACGCACGAGTGAAGCAAGGCTTCTGCTGGATCAGCGCAGTTGTGGCAAGCCAGCAGCACTCCAAATAAACTTTCTTTGATGCCAGATGTCACTAGAGAGGCTGTAGCTGCTTCATTTGTAAACAAACTAAGACCAGCAGGAATGGCTTCCATCTCTTTTGTACATGGAACCTGTTAAGTCCATCACACAGAAACACATGTAACCAGTTGTACCACTGCAGGAAAGCTGCGCTTGCTGCGTTGCAGAATATTTATTTTCAATTTTTACTTTCACACATACATCTGAGGTTGATGATCGTGATAGTAGTTTATGCCCCAGACTCCCTGAAGTAGTCCTACATAATGTGCGTCCAGGAGCAGGGTATCTAGATAAAAATGATTCAAGGTGCTCTTTTAAGGATACCGACTGAAACTGCCTGGCTACATGTTTTACCTACAACAAGAAAACATGCAGAGAAAATAAATATACATCTTTTACTGCTTACATAAAGAAATTCCCTTCCCAAAATAAAAATTTACATGCTTAACTCACCACATCTGAAGGATAGTTATAGATTTGGCTACAGAAAAGAAAAGTAATCCAATCATTTTTCCGAGCACAGTGCACTAAGAATTCCCTAGGAAAGGCTAATTTGTGTAAGTGAGCGAATTGGACAGCAAGTCCTTGCAAACTCAAGTCCAAAGGAAGACAGTGGACCAAAAGTTCAAAAATGTCATGTGCATTGACTGCCCCTGTTTGAGCCATAAATTTGTTCAGCAGAGGTTCTAGGAAGGTAGCAGAAAAATAGGAGGATCACATCAGTTTGATTGATATGTTTCAGAATAGAATCCACATCCAACAAGACACACTCACCTGTAACACTCATTTTCTCTGCCTTGTCATTAGAAGTCTCTACTGCACTGGAAATTAGAATTTGTTTTAGTGCGGCTATATGTGTGCGCAAAGTCAGAGATGATTCTCCTAACATTTCAATAAAGGCAATACATGATGAGACCACCGATTGATCAGTCATATTTGTGAATGCTAGCTCATGTGCTAAAAAAATAGCTCTCTTTAGCCTGTGGAAGGAGAGGCACACCATAGTCAGAACATGTACAGGTACAGCCACCAAGAGAGGAGGAAACAGTAGCAGTCAATATAAAATAATGTTTGCAGGAAACCTACAATTTTCTGGAAGGTTTGCCATAATTACGGATCACTTCCCCAAGGACAAGCATAGCTGCATGGCAAGGCCTACCCTGCCGTAAGAAGTACTGGGAATCCAGAGTTTCATTGTGACCATGCAAGAGTATAGTTGGCTCATGAGAGAAATCAATCTCTATTTCTTCTGGATCATCTTTAAACATACTAAAACCCGATACCATTAGGGCAGTTTAGATATGTTATCACCGATGCAAAACAAAGGTAAACAATCAATACCAACCTGCAGAGGGATTCCTGTTTTAGTGTGTGATGACTAGAACCAGGGGAAAATTTTTGCTTCATTAACAATTGAAGGGAAATGTCAACCGGATTGTGTTCATCCCTATCCAACAAAAAAGGCAGAAGATGTGGGTAGTGGTCCAAAGTACTTTGAAGTAGGTGTGAGTTCTCTCCTGCACCATCAGCACCACACAATGGCTGAAAGAAAGGAAAATGACATTCAAAATTCCGGATGCTTCCACAAAACAAATTTTATAAGGATTCTAGGGTACTTACTTGATCTACTAAGAAGAAAGAAGCCAAAGAAAGGCAATGATCATCCATTTTCTTTAGTTTTAGATAGTTGGCTGCATTCTCTAAGCAGTTGTAAAGTGCTTTCTTCTGAGGGAGATCGTCTTTCAAAGCTTGAAATTTGGTATATAATTCCAGCCAGGCTGTATATTGAAGATCAGTTCTTATACCACAAGACACTACCAAATCTGGCATATTACATTCAACACAAAAGCCCACAAAAAGCCTTTCAATTTTTTCACTCCAATGATTAAAGATCTGGCCAGTGCGAATAGTTCTTTGGAGAAGTCTTTGAATATCAGAAGATTCTTCAGTGGTATACAAGCCAAACCTGTATGCGACAAATAACAAATAAATAAATTAATAGAAAGAAAGAGAGAGTAATAACAAATTGAGATCATTTAATGGGTCCTCTTACTTGCTTAGACAGTCTAATAGACAATCTTTTGTTACTGGAGAGCATTCAGATTGAGGTATGAAGTCTATCATTTCTTGGGTAACATTCCAAGATGACAAGAACGTCACCAGTCTATCTATTCTTCCCTGGAATTGGTTGGACTCTTGAGCAGCAACACAGACCCACTTAATTAAAATTTCAAGTTGGTTGTTAGATAACAAAAAAGTCCAACACTCATCCTTTACCAACATAGGTTCAAGTGTTCCATCTGTTAGGAAGTCAAAGAAGATATAAAACCTATGTTTTGAAGAAGAAAACACTTAGAGCGGTATGAGAGAAACAAAACAGTACCCGATGTTTCAAAGTAAATTTCACTCAGCAAAGATGTTCTTGAAGTCAATGGAAGTGCCAACAGGAGGGAAATTGATAGCTCCAATCGGTTTTCTGCAGTAGAAGATTTAATAAGCTTCAGATTTCCTTCTAAAAGACAGATCTTTCTGCAAAATGAAATAAAAAAGATTACATTTTCCAAAATAAGAAGAAAAGAACAAACGCAAATAGATATGGTAGGCCCCGCTTTTCACTTGCGTATACTGTTGCAAAACTTACAAGTCTGTGTTCTTTTTTATAGTATCCTCAATCAGGATTAGAAACTTCCATACATCAATTTCTGTAGGTTCTAAGAGACCGACTGAATTCAGCTCAAGAGCCAAATAATCCCTGATATTTGAGTTAAATGTGGTCATACATATATTTTTTAAAGAGGGCCAAATATCTCTGTCCTGGAATGCAAAAAAAAATTGGTGGTAAAAACTTGGATTTTTACATATGACGCATCTTCCATCTCAGTAATATAGAGTACCACTTACAGTGTTGTGAAGAACATCTTTAGCAATATCTATCTTTTTCTTTTCAAGAAGTTCATTGATGTATACATCTGCCACACCCTGGATGAACTCAGTCACTTCAGCAAAACTTCTCCCTCCTCTAGAAAACAAGACTTGTTGAGCACAAGCTACTGCATCAGAACTAAGCAATGCATATCTCACAACCTAGAAAGATTTATGGGAGTTAGTTTAACATTATAAGTCATAAATAAATGACATTTTGAGACAAACACAAAAGTGCTCACTTCTTCGTCAGTCTTCGAAGAAAAGTTCTGAATCAGTACTGTTTGGGCAGAGCTGGAGTGGACATGAGCTAATGTAACAAATCTCCCTTGAGGGGGAATAGCATCGGGTATCACTGCAATTTGATCTTTCATTCTTTGAAAATGGTTCTGGTGAAAATTTAGCTGGTTCACAAAAATCAAGCATAAGTGTATGATTTAAGAAAATAATACAAGGATAAATTAAAAGGGAATGATGTGTGTATGAAAAGAATACCTACCAATTCTAGAACTGCTTTTTTCTGTTGTATGGACGTAGAATTTGCAGCCAATCTCACACTTTCTAGCTCTTGAACCAATGCTTTTGTATGTTCTAATGTGAAATTTACAACACTTAGTCTAAAGGTTGGATTTTTATCTGCTTTCTTTAAATAGTTTACAATGGTTTCAAATAATATAGCCATTCTTGTGACATGATCTTCTTTCACAGCCGAGGCTCCCCCCACAAGATTACTCAGAAACTCCAGTCGGAATGCTGATTGAAATGAAATACAAAGGAATATTAGCTTACAACCCGATTCATCTACAGTGTATCATAACTCTCAACAATGATTGAGGATATAAAATGTCTTTTATCCAGTACCTCTGCGATGAAGAGATAAGGCTTTCTGCACAATTTCTGGGCGCCCCCTCCCTAGTCCATCCAAAAGCTGTGGTAAGGGCATCATCTTCTTGTCTCTATAATGCAGTACGGCTCATAAGACCAATGTGACAGTATCGCGTTGATGAATTTGACTTGAGAGGGTCCACCTGTTGATAATATGACATGTGACTAAAACGTACCTACCAAGTAACGTCAGGCAAGGATAAAGATGACCTTTGATCTAGCTCAAGAATATCATTAAATCTAAAAATAAAAAATTTACTAATTTAAAGAAAAGTTTGTATTAATAAAAGACTGTATAACACAATACTTGCACAGTCCTAAGTTATAGAATTGTAAAGGGTACATTCGGGAAAAATTACCTGTTCGTAATGTGTTTGTAGCACATGACATGATAGGTCGACTAAGAATCGGAACCGATCTGTCGGTTTTGTTATCGTTCTGACTTAACAATAACAATACGCAGTAAGGTTACGTCACGACAGTTATCAAGAACAAAATAAATGTACGACATGAAAATGAGTGCACCGTACGACAATGTAAAAAGATTACATGTGTTTCTGAAACTTGCACTGAATCAACACGACTATACCTTAGATGGACGCAAAAATGCACTTCGGCGGAGCAAAATAAACAGACAGACAGCTCAGCAGTGCTGAGCAGGGCTCAGGCCAGCTCAGGCACCGCCCCCTCCGGACCGGAGTGCCGTGGGTAGGCAACTTCCGCGAATTGAAACGAGCAGGAGCAGACGATCAACCTGGGTGCCAAACCAAACGAGACGAACACAAACTTGGTTTCTCTTGTCTACTCAAACTGGGTGCCTCCTCCCGGACTTGACTCGCGCCTTTCTCTGATTTTGGATTTCTGCCGGGCGTTGCCCAATAACTTTATCGTTCAGCTTTGGCCATGTTTCGTTATTTTTTTGTGCTCATCGACCGCGTTCAGGGCAGGGCTCGGCACGGGCACGGGCACGACAGATCCAGTACCAGAACGAGACGAGCCTAGACAAGCACAAAGAAGGCCTCGGCCTCGGCTTCGAGTGAAAATCGTGCAGATGCGCTCCGTTTTTACGAATCGTAAGCGAATATGTCCGAGTACTTCGTCTGGGCATGCGTCTTTCTGTTCACCGTGTTGGACGCGGCCGTGAAATCGCAAGTCTCTTTGCGTGACAGGACACAAGGTAAGAAAGCTAGTAGCTAGTGAGATGAGATGGAGAGGCCCCCGCCCCCGCCCCTTCCCCCTCTTTCCTACCTTCCTACTACCGGGTGCGGGTGGACAGACGGAACTACACTGACTGACGGATTGAAATTCCGGGCTATCAATACGAGTAAGATGGCGAGGAGAGGTAAATTTTGCCAGTGTCTCGCCGTTTTCTGGGTGCCCGCACTCGACCGGCTGGCTCTGGCAACAGACGTTGCCGAAGGTGGCCGTCGTCCGTCGCTCTTAAGTACTCTGAGGGGGCGGGAGTTGAGCCTTTGAGCCTCTAATCCTGGGCGTCTTCCCTAACCTTTCTAGTATAGTCCTGTTGTGTTGCACTCTCCTTGTGTTGTTTGTTTTGATACCTTGTTGAGGTATGCACCAAGTGTTGGCCGCAGACACATGTATTTTGCTATGTCACGGATCGTATCAGAGTTGCTGAGCCGTGTTTCCTCTTTTTCCGATCCCTTCTCCAGCAGTTCCTGCCGCTCTTGGTGAGGCACTATAAAACAGCTGTCGACCCCTTCACCTTCCAACGACCATGGCATTACATCAGCTTGCCGGAGTTCTGTGTATTATTGGTAACTATTCAATAATTGACTACTTATGCAGTTCGCACGCTTCCCTTGGTTCTTTCTGTAAACGTTCCATTTTTTACTTTTCCCTCGGTCATTGCTTTGTTTATGAATGACTTTACTGTGTTCTCCATTTTTAGACTAGATTTGTGTGCAGTCCTTGTGAATCTTTTTTCACGAAAGCTCTATCCGTAAATAAAGTAGTTACACATTTACCAATATTAAATTTTAACATACATTTTACACTTTGCCATTTAAAGAGTTTGTTGGGTGTGTTTTATGTAATTCAATCAACACTTAGTTGCATAAGCAGATGTTGTATACAATCTGACTTCTTTAGCATTGGTTAGTATAATTTTTATTTTGCATAGAATACATGTTAGTGAATATTAATTTATAATTTATATTTTCAACCACCTGAGTGGCTGGAATTTTGAGAATTTTTGTTCTGAATTTTTAATTGATTAGTTTTGTGTCATGTTTGACAAGTTTGACTAGTCAGGCTCTCAAGTTTGTAGAGTTTTAAGCATCTCCTGCCTGTGATTCTGGGGGTGCGTCAGCTATTTTGTTGGTTAACACAAGATGTGTGGAGTGTATGTGTGTGTGAGCCATATTTGGTTTGCTATCTGAACTGCCATACCTACTTAATTTTTTTTTTCATGCCTTTCATCTGAGTTGAGAGAAACGGAGAGGAAGAGAATGATTGGCACATGTTGAATCGAAGAAATGTATGAGAAAAGAACCACCAATGTTTAATTTAATCCTTAGAACAAACAAAAAGTTGAGTGACTGTTTCCAGATAACCATGTAATTATTTTTAATGTTTGAATTTTGCAACATGCAAACATGATTAATTACAACAAAAAAAAAAAAAAAAAAAAAATCAATAACGATGCGCTCAAGGTGTTGGGACTGGACTCTAGGTCGACATCCGGGGCCTTCCCTACCAACGGCACGTGCCCGCCCTGCCCGCCCTGCCCGCCCTGCCCGCCCTGCCCGCCCTGCCCGCCCTGCCCGCCCTGCCCGCCCTGCCCCGTGTGGTGGCAACTGTTGAAGGGCCTCTCTACAGTCGTGTCGTTTGTCTCCAACTCTCTCTCTCTCTCTCTCTCTCTCTCTCTCTCTCTCTCTCTCTCTCTCTCTCTCTCTCTCTCTCTCTCTCTCTCTCTCTCTCTCTCTCTCTCTCTCTCTCTCTCTCTCTCTCCAACGCTCTCTCCGTCTTTCCAGCTGTCTGTCTCTCTGTGTATATCCCTCTCGCTCGCTCATTTCACAGCCGGTCCATTCCGCACACTGTCTTTCTTAGGTCTGTCTCTATCGCACTCGTGGGTGTTCTGTAAGAGAGCGTGAGAGAGGAGCGATCCGAGTTGAGTGTTCGGAATCGCCCTGGAGCTCCTGGCCCTTGCCGCGTCACCACTCGTCTCGGCCGAAGCTAGTGCAGGTGTGTTGACTCGGCAGGTGGCTGCCGCTGCCGCACAGGTTGATCGATCCACGTGAGAGCGAGAGAGACGGAAGGCAGGGTGACAGAGAGCTGACTGAACTCGACTGACGTTCCATGAAGTGGGAGACAAGAGGTAGCGGGTGCGAGGTGAGATGGGGGAGCACTTTGCATCATTGTTTTCTTTTCCCGTGCTGTCCGTCGCTTTTGCCCGCTATTTCCCGCTATATTTCGCACTCTCTCTCTCTCTCTCTCTCTCTCTCTCTCTCTCTCTCTCTCTCTCTCTCTCTCTCTCTCTCTCTCTCTCTCTCTCTCTCTCTCCCTCTCTCCCCCTCTCTCTCTCTCCCCTCTCTCTCTCCCCCTCTCTCCTCCTCTCTCTCCTCTCTCTCTCTCTCTCTCTCTCTCTCTCTCTCTCTCTCTCTCTCTCTCTCTCTCTCTCTCTCTCTCTCTCTCTCTCTCTCTCTCTCTCTCTCTCTCTCCCTCTCTCTCTCTCTCTCTCTCTCTCTCTCTCTCTCTCTCTCTCTCTCTCTCTCTCTCTCTCTCTCTCTCTCTCTCTCTCTCTCTCTCTCTCCCCTCTCTCTCTCTCCCCCTCTCTCTCTCTCCCCCCCTCTCTCCCTCTCTCTGTCGCACTCGCTGCTCATCGCCCGTGCTTTCCCCGTAGCAACCCGCTTCTGCATGGGGGAGGGGTGCGATTGATTTTGATTTCCCGGAGTCGGGGAGAGGTGATGGCGAGGGCGGCGGTGGCCTGTAGCCATGCTGTGGCCGCACGGGGTATGACAGGATGTCGGCCCGGTACAGGCGCACTGGGGTGGGATGCTGCTGCTGCCCGCTGTCCCCTCCCCTGAGCCGAGCTAGGTGCCCCTGGGTGCCCCCGGTGCATCCTCCTCCCCTTCCTTTCTCCCCTGCGGCTGGCGCCTGCAAAGGTGAGGGTAGGCCAGCCCGCGGTACTCCGGTGCGTGGCGGGCTGGCCTACCCCGCGGTTGGCAGGGGCCCCAGCCGCCGCCGCCTCCATGGCAGAGCTCAGCTGGCGCGTCGCTGCCGGCGCTGCCGCCGAAAACGTTCCCCGTTAATCACGGCAGGAGATGACAAATGAATGCCGTTAGCACCAGCGCCCACTGCCTACTGCCCGGAAGAGCAGCCCGCTCTGAAAACGCGACGATAACAAAAAATAACCCTTTGCCGCCGTGTGTAAATGCAGTGTCTGATGCTCCTGTGCTCCGCTCTGTTCCAGCGTTCTTCCACCCCAACAGCAATGTCCGCTACGTGGTGGGCCCGATCTCGCTGGCGTCTCATACGGTGAGTGCTATGTATAGGAGGGGGCAAGACAAATACAATCACTGCGCGCTCTCGGCTACATTGTCGTCCGCTAGCGCTGGCTGTCGCTTCTGTCGCTGGATGTCCCAGTGAGGGGCGGGGGGGGGGGGGGTCGTCGATGTGGACTCTGTGAACGTTGCAGGGGTGGTGGGTATTGGGTGGAGTTTCCTCGTCGCAAACAGGAACCCCATCTGTCGGCGGTTCTTTCGTGTCGTGCTCCGGGACAGCCGGCTTTGAGGCTCTCGCCGGGGCACGTGAGGAGACATGGCTACCCGCCGGAGCAGGCTGTTACCCCCGACGTTACCCCGGCTTTCACTTCGGCCGTTACCTCGGCTGTCCGCACGGTAGTTACCCGCCGTCCTTGTCGCTGCCCTACATGTCCCCCGTTCGGGTGCCGATGGATTCCCGAAATAGGACGCGGCCGCGCCGGCCAGGGCTCCGTGTCCGGGGGTGTTCTGTCGTCGGCTGTCCCACTGAATCCTCCCCTCCCCCTCCATCCCTTCATGGATTGCCCAGGCTTGGCGGGGCTGATGCTAAAGCCGAGACCTGTAGAACCATGGCCAGGCGTAGACAGCCAGCGGGAGGCCCCAGGGGGCCCGGGCCGGTCCGGGCCCGCCGGTTAGCCGCCCCCGGTGCATCCGCATCACCGCACCACTTGCCTTCTTTCCCTCATGCAGTTTTGGGCGCATCAAGGACTCGTCGAATCTTGAATATTAAGTTAAGCGCAGGTGCAAAAAAGTCACGATGGAAAAAAAAATAGTGCAGGTAAAAATATGACATATTCAAAAAGAAAAATTGTTTTGGGTAAAATATCCACTTTTGAGAAGGGTGTATTTTTTTTTTAATCTGCATTTGATTGTTTTCCCATCGTGATTTAATTGCCTGCACTTACCCGAATTGCCGGTGAGATGGCGGCAGGGGTCGCCTCTGGCCTCTGGGGTTGGCGCTGCTACCCGCGGGTGCATCAGGACCCCGGACCCCTCCAACCCGACGCGCCCCGAGGGGTGTGCCGGCCCAATGTTTTGTTCCTTGACGCCCTCCCCCTCCCCCCTCCCCCGCTCGGCGACCACCCCCGCCGACCCGACCCTTCGACCCTGCGCTCCAACCCCCCGCTCCGACCCTCCCTCTGGGCCCTCCGCAGCGCGCCCCCCGCGGCAGCCGTGTGAACTAGGAATTGCGGCTCGGCGTGTCCCTCTGGACTCTCAGCTTCCCCTTCATCCCACGTCTGGCTGTTCGCCTCTCCGTCTGTGCACCCCCTCCCCTCCCCTCGGCCAGGCGGCTACTGTACCCCCTCCCCTCCCCCTCTACGTTCATCTTCGCTCATTTATATATCGAGCCGATGCCGTGTCTCGCGGAGACGGAAGGCAGAGGCCGGGCGGATTGCCGCGCGAGCGCCCCCAAACACGAGCACCCCCCCCCCCCCCCACTCCCCCTGCACCCGCCCACCTCACCCCCCGCCCCCGCGCCTTCCTGGACCGTCGGCGCTGCTCGTCAATACCCTGGGCGTTAGTGGGTGGGGGCGGCTGGCTGGCACAGCGGCACAGCACGGCGCCGAGATGCAGCAGCAGGCTTAGGCTCGACCTGCACGGCGTTCCCACCCCCGCCCACCCCCGCCCACCCCCGGCGGTGGAGGGGCGCACGGCCCAAGGGGTGGGAATGGCCACGCGCCACGCCAGCGGCTGCATCGGCGCCTCGGTGTCTGCTGTATTGCAGGTGGTGCCGTCGCCATCATTCTAGTCGACGCGGTGCCGTGTGCGGGGCGGCGGCTCGTGTGTGTGTGTGTGCGTGCCAAGTCCTTCTCGCGTCGGAAACACCCGGTTGGACTACCCTGTGTAGCAACCCCGTCGACGACCCCGTTCGCCTACCCCGTTCGCCTACCCCGTCGACTACCGCCTACCGCGTTCGACTACCCCACGGCTAACCCCATCGGCTAACCCCGCCCCTCCCCGCTGTGCGCTTCCACCCCCTGCCCCTGCCGCCACCCCTCAGCCCCCGCGGGCTCGGCCGTGCTCGGCTCGGCACGGCGCGGCGAGCTGCGGGCTCTGCTCTGGCAGGGGTGGCTGGGCTGGGCTGGCGCTCTCGGCAGTCGGCCCGCGCTCGCCAACCCCATCACACCCCCTCCGTTGGGTCCCGGCGGTCCCGGCGGTCTCCGGCCGGGCTACCCTCCCGCCCCGCCCCTCCGCTCGAGTCGTGTCGCGTGCCGGAAGCGAGCAGGGCGCGTGCGCACACGGCACTGCCCCCCAACCCCCGGGCCAACCCCCGGGCCAACCCCCGGGCCCTCGGCGGCCACCTCCGTGAGGCTGCGCTGTTCGGAGCAGCCTCCATTTTCGCGCAATGTCCTCCGTGCGCGACTCCTAGTGCCGCTGGCCCGGCAGGTGGAGCCGAGCCGAGCCGAGCCGAGCAGAGCCGACCGACGAGGACATGTGTCTGGAGAAGAACCTGGGCCCCGGGCCGCCCCCGGGGCCCCTGTGGCCCTCGCCGTTCGGCCTTTGCGGCCCCTGCGGCCCCTGCGGCCCCCGCGATGGCCCCCTGCCCCCGCTGTTTACCTACGTGAGCGACATGACCGCCCCCGACGACGTCGACGCCAGGCGGCTGCGGGCGCTGCGGCTCTCCTCCTTGAGCTCCCCCTCCACGGCCTCCGCCAGGTACTTTGTCCCCTCTGTCGCTAACCCCTGGTCTCCTTGTTGTTGCAGGAAGCGGCCGCCGAGTCCGTGAGGTGAGTGACCAAAGCCTCGCGGTGCTGTGCCTTGCGCCGCGCCGAGCATCTCCGTGCAATTCGCGGACGTAATTTTCTCGTTAAGCGTTTGTGCTCCCCGGGGTCCGTGAGGAGTCCGCTGGGCCCCGCAGTATGGGCTCCTTCCCTTCCATTCCCTTTCCTTCTCTTCCCCTTTCCTTTCTCTCCCCTCCCCCTCTCCACTGCTGGGCTTCTGCTCTGACGTGGCGCGGTGCGGTGCAGCAGCAGCGCCCAGCCTCTGGACCTCTGGGGTAGGAGAGGGATAGGGGTGTGTGTGTGTGCGCGCGCGGGCGCGTGGGAGGGAGGGGGAGGGAGGGAGGGACGGAGTGGAGGGTGGAGAGAAAGCGAGAGAGGGTGTGTGAAAGGGAGGTACGAGGACGAGGAAACGAGATTGCAGGGCAGGGCCTTGGGCAGGGCAGTTCCGGACGGGGGTTCGGGTTTGAATACCGGCTCTGGACGGGTTTCGATCCTCTCTTGTCGCGCGTGCACTTGTCCGACGGCCGAGGCGGCGGCGGCGGCCGCACAGGCGCTCGGGGCACCTCCTTGATTTGTGTTGACCTTTGACCGTGAAGGAAGGCCGCCGGGTGTAGGAGATGCGGGGTCCCCGATGGTGCCCGGCCTACGCCAGCGCCCCCGGCCTGGCCCTAGGCGGCTGCCCCATTAGTAGCCGCCGCGGCCGCCATGCTCTGGGAGGCCTTTGAGGCGGCCGGGCCGGGCCGGGCCGGCAGGTCCACGTCCAGACTGCGTGCGCTCGTCCTGCACCGGATGGCCCTCGTTGCCGCCCATCAAGAGCGTCCTCGTCGTCGACGTCGCCGCCGCCTTTGCTTGGTGGCGGCGGCCTGGCTGCGGCCCGGCTTGTTGAGGCCAGCGATATCCAGAGGGCCTGACCTGCGACCTGGAGGGGAGGGAGGGGTCCTCTGTTGAGCCTCGCCGGTGCGGGAGCCGGTGCCTGAGACTCGTGCGGCTAGCACTCGGCCCCGGCGCGGGCTCCTGTTTTGATGTCGTTTGCCGAATGTACCATTTGGTGGGTGCGAGTGCCAAGCTTTACTTTATTGAGCGGAAAATGGCTTCGGTAGACGAAAACAACTCCCCCCCCCCTTCAAATTTAACAGCGTTTGTAATTTATTTTTGAGATGGGGTTTTGGGTGGTTATGACCAGGACTGATTGGAAATCCTCCTGTTTTCTGCAGGATGGAGTCGGATGATGGCTCCACGGGTACAAATCAGATTGACGCAGAAGATGAAGCCAAACAAATCAAGTTTAATCCACCTTCATTAGATTTTACCTCATGGTTTGTGTCTTGTTACTGGACGTATTCTTGACCATTATTAATGCATCTCCTTCTTAGACAATAATGTTGTTTTTCCTCTGTATTTAGCACGTTTGGAACGGCTCGCTCAGAGAAAGTACTTGTACAGAATACCTATAGAGATAGACCAATCCAATTATTCTCCATATCAGGAACAAGCGCTCATGTGCATAGTTCATTTTTTGAAGACAAGGTATGACAGTCATGCTTTAGAACTTGGTTTAGGAAGCAAAGTTTGGAGTTTGTTAAAATAATCAAATCTTTGTTTTCATAGGTGCTTCCACCTTTACAAAACACATCATTTCATATTGTATTTGTGGTCAGAGAGCTTGGTCCATTTTCCAGTCCACTCTTTATTCACACTTCAGAGGGGACTCATAAATTTATGGTAAGTGTAACTTAATTACAAAAGAATTTTCAAAGTTGTTTGGTTTCTTTCAAATTTTACAAGTTTCACTAGATCAATTTAAAAATCTTTTTAAAAATTAGGTGGAGGGTATTGGAGTTGAAAGTCCATACAGACTGCAGCCTATTGTAGTTAAGCGGCTACCAATTAATGGCCTGCTCAAACAACAAATATCTATACACAATCCATATCCAACTTCAATAACAGTAAGTACCAATGTCTTGAGTAATTTTTTTAAAGAAGTAATGCCGTTGATTTCTTACATTTATGGCTTTTTCTTCAGGTATTAGAAATTGTTAAAAATATTGAAGACTTGAGACTAGACTTGCCAGTTGGGCGAGGACAAGCAACTCAAACATTGTGGAAAATTTCTCCATATTCTACAAAGATAATCATGAATGCTTACTTCAAAGCAACTGCTATCAGTAACTACACTGGATATATCAGGTTGGTTGTTTTAAATTTGGACATGTCCTAATTTGATATGTGCAGTCCAAAAAAAATAAAAAAAATGAACACCTTGCTTACTATGTTACTCGTAGGTTAAAAACAAGCCAAGAAGATATTTTATTTGTACCAGTAGACATAACTGTTACTGCTACCCCAGGATTATATTATGCTCAAGACAAATTAGATTTGGGGTATGGAAATTCCTTACAAGAACCATCTACTTTTACATTAGAGGTATTCAACAGTGCTAGAAGAATTATAAAAGTTAATGTAAGTTTTGCATAATGTTTGAAAGCATACTGGTTTCTGTGCTAGTGAAGTATCCCATTCGATTATCGGTCTGATTTCTTTTTGATTTGCAGAAAGTGGATGTGGAACCATCTACAGAAGCAATCAAGGTAGCTTTTGAGCCTCTCAAAATACCAGTTAACAATACTCATCCAACATTTATTGCTACCATCACTGTGAACTGTGAGGATTTCTTTCACTATAATCAACTGTCCTTTTTTCTAGAGGGTCTTTACTTAATACTTTCAATGTTTTTACAGGGTATAGAGCATGTGTAGAAAATATAAATAATGGCAAGATTGTCTTACGAACTAAGGGAGGACAACTGCTGTTAAAGATTCCATTTAGCATACGTCCAAAAAGTGGTGAATTAGCATATGATAGAATTATTACAACATTTTGGTCTGGAAATGAGGCTCGAAATGCTATTTTAATTGATTTCTGGGTGCGTAATGACTATCAGGACCCACTTGCGATCAGCAGAGTTGAACTGCAACCCTTGTCACCAAAGCAGAAAACCAAGGTAGATTGTGGTTTAGTGTATTAGCAGCAATACCTTTCATATTGATAACTGAAACAAAATTGTACTTTTTTCTACTTAAGGCTTTGAAATTAGAGCCAACAGTTCTGTCACCTGGAGAAAAACTGACACTAATGAAGCTAGGAAAATCGTCATCTGTGAAGGGGATGGCATTTCTGATAGTTTTCACCAATATTACTTCCACCAATATAACTCTCAACAGTTACGATGGCAAACTGCATCCAGTTCGTATCAGTTCTAAAATGATAACTCATGTTTTGGTCCTTTGTGAAGCTATGTACTTCACTTTTGCTGTTTTTTTTGTACAGATAATGCTATCTTTAAGACCAGATGAAGAATTGGATCTGGGCCTTGTGAGCCATGGGTGCTCAAAAGAAGGATTTTTTGCCCTTTTGAATCTGAATCCTCTTCCAATTGAAATCAATGAATGGAAAATAAGCTATAGTAAGGCTGACCTAGAACTTCTTGGAATTGACAAAGATAAATTTTCAACAACCAATCTACTAGCTCGCACAAGTGTTACTGACTTTGACAGATCAAATATGGTAAAGTTCATACTTTCAGGTTTTTAGACTTTTATTCTGATCGTGATTCAGATCCATCTGATACTTACAATTGGAATCACATTCTTTGTTTTCCCAGCGTATTGTGGAAGCTGGCAGTTATGCTGTCTTTCGACTGAGAGTTGAAGCTCCCATCCACAATGAGAATATTTTTGAAAAGATAATGGTTTTCACTGACTATGAAGATATAGTGATTCCCTTTCGAATGACTGTCTTGGGTGGTTCCCTTGAGATGGTGAAAGATTCCCTTGTGCTTCCTGACTGCTTTCCTGTAAGTGGGAATTGCTTTATACACTTCCTTATTCATAAAAATGTGAACTATACTAAGTTGTTCCTTTTTTTCAGGGCAAGCATTGCTTTGCAACAGTTCAAGTACAGTCTACTTTCCCAGCTTTAATGTTGGTTGAATCAGTGGTGTCAGTGCCACATTCTTCAGACTTGAGATTCTATTTTCCTCAACTAAAGCAGAGTATTGCAAAGTCCATAATAAACCCTAGCACAACGTCAAGTATTGGACATTTGCTGTGGGGTGGCAAGGATGCCCCAGAGGACCTCATTTATGTGGATGGTTACAGTGACCCTGCACGTAAGTTCACTATATTTCAAAAAGTGCAAGTACATTATTGTATAAGTTATGAAAATATTTGCAGTTCCATTGGCATTTCCAGATACACCATGCATGCAACTTCTAGGTCTTCCTCCAAGAACCAAAGATGTAGATTTAAAAGCATTTGAGCGGAACTGGGGAAGGTTTAGAAAGCTTACTAACAATGAGAAGAATCAATGGAGGAATTACACCTTCTTAATGGATACATCAGGGGTGAGTTTTTGATATTTGATTCTAATACGATTGTGTTATCAGTTATTTATCAACCTACAATTTCAACTTCCAATTTCTTTATCTCAGGTACGAAATTTTCCTTTTGAAGTGAAAGTACGGCTTATATGGCCTCACTTGACCAACATAACAGACCAGATCGTGAAATTTCCTCTGACTCAAGTTGGAAACACATCATATGCCACTGTGGAAATCATTAACTCTGCCTCAACAGCACTTCTCCTGCATCTTGTATTAGAAAGTGATTATCCTCGGTCCAAAGAGTTATTCTCTGTTCTACCTCCCAAGCTAATTCCTACCTGCACTGAGTGCACAGGAAAAGGAAAGAAAAGCTTTGGGCTTCGAGCTCAAGGGAAAACCTCACATGAAGAATCATCCTTGCTAAAAGAAGCAGGGGTGCACCCAAGAACACTTTTGCTGCTGTTAGGACCACTCCAGTCTTCTAGAATTTATGTCACTTTTACTCCTGAAGAATCAGGAGTCAGCAACTCCATGCTCATCATTCGGTGAGAACTGCACTAGTGTATTTCCACGATCCCTACCCAGCTTTACGTTTTGCATTGGTAACAAATACATTTTTTGCACCTCCACAGAAATAGTTTGACAGTAATGGAAGTACTAATGGTTAAAGGAAAGGCCACTAGACCCCAATTCAGATTTGGCAACCGCCAACCTGGTTCAACTAACCCTCTTACATTTGATCTTCCTGAAAAACTTCTGCAAGAATGTGAGCATGAGATATCAGTAGTTTGGCAATTTTTCCCAGCTTGTCTATGAAAGCTTATTCTAATGATTATGGTGGTTTTAGGTTTGAAAACTCAACCAGCTCCTATTCAAACCCATAAGACTAAGAATATCAGTAAGAAGGATGAAGACGAAGACTTTGATGAAGATGAGGATCTTCTTGATGAAGACGATGAGGACTCAGAAGACCTGTATTCTGTCCCCTTTCTTACAGTGAAGCGGATCTTCACTGCTCGTAATAGTGGTAATCTGCCTATTACTGTAAGATCGATATCAATCAATGGTTCACCATGTGAAGGGTATGTCATTCTTGATGTTGATTTTTCCCCCCCGTTTTTTTTTTTTAATTTGTTTAGTTCTCTTTGCACTGAAAAACAGTGTTTTGACATGACTGCGTTGTTTCATTGAGTTTTTGTTTTTGCTCACAGGAGTGGCTACCACATTATTGATTGCCAACCATTTCAGCTTCAGCCAAATGAGGGAAGAAGAATTGACATTGCCCACACTCCAGGCTTTACGTACTCTCGCATTAGGTCCCTTCTTGAATTTCACACAAGCATGGGCTACCCAGTGAACTTTACACTTGAATCATATGTGCCTCCAGAATACCTCAGGCCTTGCTATGCAGCAATGCCAAGACCACGCTGGGAAGCATTCTTATTGCTGTCATCAACATGGTATGGAAAAGCTTTCTGAACACTCCAAATCCAAACAGTACATTTTAATTCTTTAATTTAAAACCATGATGTTATCTTCACAGCATGATGATAATGCTCTTCGTGTGTGTGATGGTTGCTGCATTTCTTGACACGGATAGAATAATGCAAACGTCATTTTTTAACGTGTCCACCCTCCAACCTCTTCTCGACCTGAACCTCATCGATGATAGTACGTTTGACTCAAATGGTATTCTAAAATGCATGTTTTTTTGTTTTTTTTTACTTTTATCCATATCTGACATGTAGGCACTGTACTCACTGTCAGTTTGATGTTGACACACATTGTTTTGCAGGTGATGATGATGGAGAGGTTGAAGACATGAGGAAACGGCTCCATTCACTAGAGGACTTGTCACCAGTTGAAGCGGAAGACTCACGCGTTGCCCAATCCCACTCTGCGGCTGCGAGCACCTCAAGTGTGGCCAGCGCGAGCTCTGGCGGCTCTCAAGCACCTTTCCATGGTCTCCCTGAAGGATTCCCTGAAGATGTCCCCCCTGCACTGTACGCTTACACATATGGTGATGCTCACTATCTGCGTCATGCTCACACCCATGTTGCATCTCAGTCGTCATCACCATCTTCATCGCACACTCATCACCATCAGCAGCAACAACAACAACAACAGCAGCAGCAGCAGCAGCAGCAGCAGCACAGTCATGTCTCTCACCATCCACCGTCGCATGCTGTCTCCCACTCCCACTCTCAATCCCATCGCAGAGCGCGGGGTGGTGGATCTTGGATGACCTGGATGAGAAACTTCTTCTTCCCGATGCTCAAAGAAAAGTCCAAGGGAAGGACATCGTTCGTCGCTGCCGCCCAGGCCGCAGCGGCTCAGGCTGCCTTTTCGCAGTCGGCTGAAGAGGAGACCAGAGAGATTAACGCTCTGGTGTCCACTGCCGCTGCCTCCGCCATGGTGGAGCGCAGTGGCAAGAAGAAGGGGCTCAAGGGCAGTCCCCCCCACGAAGACAACCAAGGGCGTCGTCACGGCCGCCAGGTTGGTCCTCTCCTCGTGTGCCGGGAGCTGTTCTGTTCTGCCCTGCCGTGCTCGGGTCTAATGATATTCGTTTCCTTTCCAGGGCAAGAGGAAGGGTGGTGCCGGCGGCAACCAAGGGGGCGGCAGAGGGGGAGGGAGCGGCGGTGGTGGGGGCGGCAGTGGCAGCGGGACCGGCGCCGGAGGTGGAGCCGGATCCGGAGGCGGGAGTGGTGCCGGTTCCGGTTCCGGTGCGGGCGCTGGTGCCGGCACAGGCGCCGGTGCGGGTGGAGGTGCTGGAGCTGGTGGAGGAGGCAGCAATGGAAACCAGCAGCAAAGAAATCAAAATAGCTCTGACAGCTGCCCGCTACATTCTAGAAACTCGGGGCCGAGGAGAGATCGTCGTGGTAAGAAAAATGTCAGATGCACTTGCAGTAAGCCTGCAACGGCCATTGGTGCTGCGGCAGCCGACATGCCGCCAATCGGAGACATCGATGAGGTGAGTGAATGTCCCAGACACTTCATACATGTATTTGAGAAAACTGACATATACATTAATGAAATGGTTTGGATGTGTTTTCAACAGGGAGAGTCATTTGCTTTTGAGAATCCAGTTATAGCAGATGATCCCATTGATGAATTTGATCCAGATCCTGACATAGAGCCTGAATTGAAAAGTGTTAAAACAGGAATTGGTGATTCATCTTGTGATATTGGTGGTGAGATAGGAAAGGCTGATTCTGGGAATCGGGGACCAGATGGGGACCGTCGAAAGAAGACTGATACTGACAGCAAACACGACCCCTTTGGGCAGAATAATGGCCAACAAGGAAGTGGCAAAGGCCCACGGGGTGGAAAGAAAGGCAAAGGGAACCAAAATAATACTGACAATCATAATGGATCTCAAAATGACCATCAGTCTCAAAAGCAGAGGAACCAAGCTAGAGGTCAACAAAATCAGAGTCACGAACAAGTTCATGACCAGCAAGGACGCCAAAACCATGGTCATGAGCAACAAGGCCGACAAAACCAGGGTCATGAACAGCAAGGCCGTCAAAATCAGGGTCATGACCAAGGCCGTCAAAATCAGGGTCATGACCAATCAGGTCGTCAAAATCAGGGTAGTGATCAGCAAGGACGTCAAAACAAAGGCCATGACCAGCAAGGGCGTGAAATTCAGGGCTATGAACACCGCCAGAACCAGGGCCGGGATCAACAAGGACGTCAGAATCGAGACCAACAGACTGGAAATCAAAGGCAACAGCAACACCACAACCAACAAGGAAATAAGAGAGGAGGGAATAGACATGGTGATCAGAGTCATGTTCGCATTGATAGTATGACTGTACGAAATAGAAATTCATGGAAGCAAGGACGCAATAATGGCAATCTGGCAGCAGTTGAGAACAAACGCAGCAGTATTTCAGTAAGTACATTGTCTCATGTTTCAACTTGTTAAGCAAGATATCTTTTTGTATACTTCTAACATTTTGGTTGCATGGAACGCATATGTAACCCTCTCATACTCCATTATTTAACCTGTATCCTAATTGGGAACCACAGTACAAAATACAAGATATTCATTATTCTGTGTAATACTAATTGATTGTTTTGTTGATTTCAGGATTCGGGTGAGTCTCTTGAACTACCTTATAAAATGAAACCATCAGAAAATACAGGAAAGAAATCTCCAGCCTCCTCTACTTCACGCAGTGGGCTTGTAGAGTCTAGTCAGACACCCCTATTTTCAAAATGTTCGTAAGCATTGCACATTGTTATCAGGATTGGGGACCTGTGGGGCCGAGCTTTCCTAGGCATGGCGTTGAGAGGTGGCTGGAAGGTGTAGAGCTAGCTGCTTGTCTGCTCACTTCTCTGTAATGTCTTTCTCTGTACTGAATTGGTGTATGGATCAATAATGGTGCATGTCATGTAAGAGTTGTAGATGTCTGCCCTGAAGGTAAAGATGGTGTCTTTGGTCTCTATTTTGTGTTTGAGAACATGGTCTGAGGTGTGTCTGCTTATCAACATTCATTTTTATAAATGGGCATGTTGCACCATTCGCTTGGCTATTGGGACTGTTAGGCTCATTTGGGCCTTGAACTGTGATTGTAACTTTAATTGGAACATTTAACTAAGTGCTAAGATATGTTTATTATGGTAATTTCAGACTCGCATGAGCCACCCCCTCCGCCACCTATCCGTTTATGGGAGACGTCTTTCAGTGAGGTAGTTTCAAGGGGAGAAACTACATATTCTACTGTTGCTCGCATGGGAACAAAGGCTGGCACTCAAGGCGCACCTGGCATTACTGCTATTTCTAAGGCTGACGTTCCGCCTGTTTTATTAACCATTCCTAGTAAAGATAATGCTCCCAAATCCAACACTTCTGAAGGTGCCACTTGCAACCCCTCAGATTCTAGAAAGCAATCGTCTTTACCAACTGGCTTGAAAGATCTGAAGGCACCCTGCTCACCACATGATGGAGCCAATTCATCTGAGCAAAAGAAAGAATTAGGTGTGTACCTCAACTTTCATTCAAATGTTTCCAGGGTTCAGAGCATTGAGGTGTGATGGTCATCTGTTTGTTTCAGGTCCCATCGGCCCCCGTAAGAAGACACCTGGGCAAAACACTGCAATAATAGCTCCATGGTCAGAAAATGGAAGTTCAACAGTAGTTCCTCCACCCTCTTCTCCACCAGCTATGTCATCCATTTACTTGCGAGAGGGTGTTAGAGAAGGCCTGAGGGAAGATCCTAGAGAATGTATCAGAGATGTCAGAGATGGTCTACGAGAGACTTTTAGAGATGGCATTAGAGAAGGAATGATAGAAAACCTTAGAGACCAATTTGAGCCGTACCCAGCACCATCATTGAACTCTATGAGTGAAGAGCAGTACAACAGGTATCAAATGGATAACCCGCCACCGTCAGGGATGCCCTCTGTGATGAGCAGTGGGGCAAACACTGGAATAAATAGTGGAGTGAACAGTGGAATTCCGAGTGCAGTGACAAATGGGCTGCCGGGTGGGATGGCAGGTGCAATACCTGTTGCAATGCCTGTCGCCATGCCCGTTGCCATACCAAGTGGCTTACCAAGTGGTATGCCGAGTGGTATTCCAAGTGGTATGGCCAGTGGAATGCCGTGTGGGGTGTCCACTGTAATGGCTGGTGGAATGGCCCCTGCGATGGCTAGTGGTATGTCAGCTGTGATGGTTAGTGGGATGTCCACTGCAGTGGCAAGTGGAATGTCTACTGGAATGGCAAGCGTAATGTCAAGTGGGATACCTGCTGGTATGCCGGGTGGGATGTCTGCTGCAATGCCGAGTGGAATGTCCACTGGAATGTCTGGTGGGATCACCAGTGAATATCCTTTGGAGCAACCGTCATCATATGAATCAGCCTACGACCAGTATCAGGATGACAGTCATTACAGAGGTGCAAGAATGACTCCAGCCGTGAGCCACTATGAATCAAACCGCCCCCCTCTCTATGTGGGGCCTTCTTCCTACAACATCAATAGGGTGTTGGACCACCAGTTGGATGCTCCAATGGATCAGGGTATGGAGATGAATGGGGAGGAAACCTGTGCAGAGCAGCACATGGATCAAGGGTTTGACCAGCCTTATGACCAATCGTATGATCAAGCCTATGACCAACAGTATGACCAAGCAGCTTTGAAGCATCAGTCTCCACAGCAAGTAATGGGAGGGCAGCACCAGATAGACATGCTAGTGCAGCAGTTCCAGCATCAGTCAATCCAGTCACACCCCTCGTACCCTCAAGTGCACCAATTGCAGATTCAACAGCAACGGCAACTTCAGCAGCTACAACTCTATCAGCAGCAGCAACAACAACAGCAGCAACAGCTTGCAGCTCAGGGGCAGGCTGTTGTACTGATCGGAAATCAGCGGAGTGTAAGTATCCCTTTGAAGTCAGTAACCCTGGTGGCTCTGATTCAATTCATACCTGTGTTGCTTACACTGCTCTCTGTGTGTAGGTGATGGCAGATGGTGGTCATTCAGGCATGATGCCATATATGTGGATGGAACAGCAATCTACCCAACCACAGCACCCACAGCAACTGTCCATGCCCATGCCTTCTCAGCAACAGCCCCACCAAGTTCCTCAAATGGCCCATCACTTGCCGCAGCAAATACCTCAACATTCTCCCGTCTCCAAGCCAATCCCCTTACCTTCCCAGTACACGCAGCACCAGTTCTCTCAACAATCTGTGTCGCCCTCACAAGCTCAAAACTTAGCGCAACAACTGCAGCAGTACCATTTGCAGCAGCAGCAACAGCAACAGCAACAACAACAACAACAACAACAAATGCAACAGCAACAAGTGACTCAGACGCAGCCGCAACAACTGCATCAGTTACATCAACAGTCACAGTCGCCACAGCAGCAACAGTTGGTGCAACACCAGCAGCTACGACTGATGCAAGAAGAGCGTGAGCGTGAGCTGGAAAGAGAGCGAGATCGGGAACGGGAGAGAGAGAGAGCAGGAAGCGTGCTGGGTGAAGAGCTTCAGGCGATAAGATACAGAGGTGATTGTTTAATTTGACCTAGCATTGCCGTTACTTGTCTAGGGTAAGAGCAGGTAAAAAAAAATCACGACGGGAAAAAAATTGCAGCAGGTGAAAAGTAGCACTGTTCTTTAAATTGCAACTGAACAAGTTTTAAATAAAACTCCTACTTTTGAGAAGGGTGTAATATTTTTTACCTGTATGTTATTTAACATCCTGCCCTTACCCTGCTTGATTTGCAGTTTTGACGCTATGTTTTTTCATTTTGTCGTCCTTACAGATGGCTGGCAGAGAGTCGGCTCTGGCTCCCCGTGGGATAGTAAATCTTCAACTAGTCGCTCCACCACACCTGGAGCGTCTCTGTTGGGGACAGGGACTGCCCCCATGTCGATGCCGACGCCGCCGTTAGCACAAGCTCAAGCACAAGCCTCCACACCGGTACCAGTTCCAGTCCCACCGCTTCCATCGCCTTCCCCGTCACCAGCACCTGCACAAGCGCCACCTCCCCCGCCGCTGCCGCCTCCACCACCGGCGTCTACACCTATGCCGTCAACTGCAGCAGGACCCCCAGCAGGCCCTGAGGCTGGATCGGGACCTAATCCGACTCGAACCGGGCCTTTGGCCAATGCGCTCATCCCTGTGGCCTCGGCACTCAAAGGAACCGACGTGATTCTGCCAGTAAGAGAGACCAAGGGGGACCGGGACCACTCAGCGGCGACATCTAGAAACGGCTCTGTGTGGGGCGCCGTCGGAGAGTCGTGGTCCGCAGATGCTGCGACTTCCACTGCTCTGAAGTCGTCAGCCGCTGCCGCTGCCGCTGCCGCCCCTGCCGGGTCAGCCGGCACTTCGACGCCGACCTCAATTGTGGCGTCGACGCCGACGTCCACCCCGACCCCGACCCCGACGACCCTCCCTGCCGCAGCCTCCTCGGCCGTTGGGACATCAACGACCACCTGCTTGTCCACCACGTCCTCGTCCTCTAGCATCTGGTCAAGTGACTCACTGCTAGGGATTAGTCGGCCGTACGCACAGGAACGTACAAATACTAACACCCAGAACTCCAGTCTCTGTCAGGAGGTGTGTGTTACAATTTTGGCATTATGAAGAATTTTTCCATCGTCAGCAGTTGAGCACTAGCTCGTGTTGTGGTATTATTCTTGATATTTAACACCGTTTTTATGTATTGTTACAGGAGAATACATTTGATCCATTCCGCTCCAGAACCATAAGCAACATATGGAGTACCCAAGCAAAGTAAATATTTGCTTTAACAGGCTTTAGGAAGCATTTTCCTAGGTTTTCATCACATGATTTTGAAGACTGGTTTGAATGGACTGCTCTGATCATCCTACTTGGTAGACTGTCAGAGAATGTATGTTGGTTTGACTTGTCTGGTTTTATCCTTGTCGTTGTGTTTTGTTTTTTTAAACACTCTCTGTGATGGCTTTTAAAATTTTTGGTCAATTTCTTTAAAATAATGACCTGTTCCTCTCTACCAGAGGAGACCTACTTTTCTTATGCCAACAGAAAGTAGGTATTGATGTATTGTTAATTTAGATCCTTTGTCCACTTTGTCTTGCAACTTAAGCATACATTTGTTATTATGGTGTATTATTTTCCTTGTAAATGTCTTTGTGATATTGTTTTACATGTAAAACGAATTATTATAAGAGTACATCTAATCGTATAAATCCTATATTTATGTATTTGTCTTCCTCTTAATGTTTATTCTTGATGTTCTCTATATTTTTACTTTGATGGAAAGATAAGTTTTCCTTCACAATGATATAGCGAGATTGAGGTATTCATTTGTGACTTGTCAGCATGTCTGTCTAAATACCACTCGCAATCTCATTATCGTGACATGAAATTTTTTGTCCCTGTGCACTATTTCTTTTAGTGGTATTTATTCCATTGCCATAAGTGAGATAATGAAAAAGAAAAACTCATTTAAATTAAATCTTAATGTCTTTTGGACACCTCTCAGAGTTTGTCATTGCGTACGGTCTGCCTTGCAAACTGAATGCAACTGAATGATTATTTTGTTGACTGCCAGTTACTCTTTGTTTTCCTGTTTCCTCTCTTTTGTGGATAAAAGTACTGTGATTTTTATTTTAGAACTCATTGTAAGTTTAGCTTGTGCTTTTTCTCTTCAAAAACAACCACTGGTTGTGAAACCCTTCAGCAGTCATGTGAAATTGCTTTTCTTTATTAAATGTGATTTTCTTTGTAATACTAGTGTGTAAGTTCTCTTTAATTTCAGTCTTGTGGTTGATGAAACGCACATTTCAGATATCATCTATGTGTAAATACCTAATTGTTTTTCATTGTTTATGACTTGGGCACTTTTGTTGCTATTGACTGATCTGTACAATTTGTTCATCTGTATTCACTGTTTCCTCTGATCTGGCCCCCCCCCCCTCCCCCTTTGTTTTTCCCACCCACTGTTTCCTGTGATGTCTATTACTGGTTCGCAGTGCCCATCAGAATTATCACATTTCTCAGAACTTCCTCAAAAAGCATAGATTTCTTGTAAAAGGTACGGTTTGTGCTGAGCATTAGACTCCCATGTTGTTGTTTTTTTTTACATTCACATTTTGAAGCAGGACTATTATGTATCATCATTTCTAAAAATGTCTTTGGCATTGCTTTTACCCCCCTAACATTTTGTAGTACTCTATTCTTGTAGTTCATACCTTTCTGTGCACTACCTTATGGTTCTATGAAGTTTGATTTGCAGTGGGGAAATACTCAAGAGGGAAACCAGTAAGTAGCAAACAGATTACTCCTGTTTAAACATAAATGTTCACATTATGAGGAACCAAAAATATTCTGTACAAACTTCTTTCTCACAAAATTATTATTCATAGTAATTTGTGTCAATGTTAGTGTTAGAGATGATGTACATAAAGTAACTTTGCTTTACTTTCCCCAGCCATAGTCTCATACATTGATTGCTTATGAGGAATCATGGACACACAACATATCCTTTTCTAACTAAACCAAAACTTTTGTCCTCGTATGTCCCAAAGGGATACTTTTCCATTACTTAAGAGTTCAGTGTTTGAAAATGGACATTGGTTATTTCAGTGATAACCTAAATGAAGCCATAAGTAGATTCTCATAGATAATTGTCCATTTAATTTGACATGTGTACATATGTACTGCCCTGTCTATGTGTGTGTATTAATTCTTGCTTGTAGTTGTTTAATTCCAACTTCCATTTTTTCAAAGCCTTTAACTCCAACCTTCAATTGTGGTTGTGGTTTTATTGTACCTGGTCGTTCGACAAAATGAAACTTGTTCTTGCTGTTTCTCAAAGAAACAACAAAGAAAATTTGTGCTGTAGTCATGTAAAGCACAAAGCTTTGTTTAATGGCAACTAATTATTTCACTTAGTTTTAATTAATGACCAGTGATATGCACTTTCCACCAACTTTACCAACGTGGTCTTTCAGGAATGATCAAGGTGGGAAAGTCCTGCATCCCCAAGTAATTTGATTGATTGTTTCATTATTTCTAAGATGTTAGGTTAAGGTCCGTTATTTATGTTACCAAAGAAATTCTTTTTCATTATCAGTACTGTGGTGCCCCAACCTTTTGAATGCCATTCATCCAAAAATTTTAAATAAGGTAATTTTTAGTAGTTGACAACCACTGTCGCTTGTGAACTGTGAGCAACCAACCATCATTTAGTTTTGGGTACTCAACCTATTCATCTTACAAGTTTACACCTACAAGTTAATTAGTAGATTCACCGTGCAGAAGTACCTCACAACCCGTCAAACTCACTGAAGTTGTTTATTTAAAATAATTGGAATTACGGCGCTCAGAAGGATGAGGTTCACTCATCAGTACTCATTTTTGTTATTGCTCAACATGAATGTTGAAGTCTTTGCCATTATTTGTAAATGTCTGTGTATATCTTTTTTCCAAAGGATAAAAGGAAAGTAAAAATGAACAAATGTAGAGAAACATCATATTTCTTATCCTTTAATCTCCACCATTTCATTTTGCCTAATTTTTCATATGATATAATTAAATTTCATTAAATTTTAGACAAACATATCCAGGATGCCCTTGCAATTCAGTGGCACAAAAAGGACAAAGAGCTTGATATGCACATTTACCATGAGGTAAAGGAACTTTGGACCAAAACCTGGAAAAGCAAATGTCTTCATAAGTTGCGAATCCAATGACTAAACTACAAACTAACATGGTAGTCAATAAGAGAGCCTTACTTCACAGTCTTCTCGGTAGCAATATGGCCACATGGATTAAACGCACACAATTTGGGGTTTGCGTCATTATTAATATCATCTACATAAAAAGCAGGCTCCATGCCCATACACAGTTTTTGTGTAGTACTTTGCTGTTATGCAATGACATACCATCAGCTTTCATTAACAGTGGTGGAAGCTAAATTTAAGTTATTACATGAGGTACATCAAAATAACACGCACAAACCTTAAAGCAGGTGGGGCAAGTGGCAGGTAATGAGATTCCACCATGCACATGCCCACAATTTAGATAAACATATGGCTGTTGGCTTTCAGAGGTACCAGAAGGGTTTCTTCGAGGTAACACCAAAATTGTCTGTGATCCCTCACCCGCACTATCACCATTTAAACTACTGATGAGGCCTTCAATGTATTCCTTGGTCTGCAAATAATGGGAATATCTATAAAGCAGCAATGGCTGTGATTTGGAGACCTTATGCACGGTTCAAAGAAAATGTTCACCCAACTTAAACTAAATGATAACTTACAACACCTCCTTTTAAGCCTTCTGATGTTCTCCAAAGTAGAGTCACTCCACAAATATCAATTAGAGAACCATCTTTCAATGAGTTTGTAGCATTCTTTATCTGAAATGAGGTGCATTTAAATTTGATGCAAGTAATTTAGGTGCAAATAGTCGTTGTTTCATGGTCTCTCACCTCACGACCTTTCTCTTGCGATGACCGGGGTCCACGAACTGAAAGAATTCTACCAGAAACAGAAACCTCTCTCCAAATACCTGTCTCTAATTCTCCACCACAAAATGTTCCTTCAGGTTTACTTATCAAAACACCATTGGTGGTAAGTCCATCAATATCATCATCTTTTCTCCATTTTACAGCTTTCAACTTTTCAAGATAGTATACCATCCAATAGATTAACAGACCATACATACCATAAATAGCAAGCATGAAATAGGACTTGTTGATCACCTACCCCTAAAATTATATTTCTGTGAGAATCAAAGCCTGCAGCACATAGTTTTACATTGTTGAGATTACATCTGTCTGCAATTATGCGGAATGCATATTTAGATACTGTGCTCTTATGACCCTTGCCTTTATCTTCTGAATATTTGTCGAGGACAACAAAATCTATGTTTTCAGTGACTCTTCCAATCTAGAACAAAATGTAAGCAAAGAAAAGTTTGACATAATTGTTTTGCAGATGCCATAAGTGAGAAATGACAGTCTCATTTCCAATACTTTAATCATTAAGGCTCATGCCAATTTCATCTTCAAAATTACGATCAGGAAAAATTACTTGCAGCAGCCCAGACTGAGAGGTAGTGCAACTAGAAGCTGTCATAATTGATGCAGGGGATTTGCTAGTCTCACAAACCTGGAACATGTCCGTTTGCTTGTCATCTTCATATTCAACAACAATGGTCTCATCTTTAGAAATTTCATATGATATTGAAAATGCCGTTGAATCTTTAACAGCCTAAAAAATGCAACAAACATTTAAAAATAAAATAGTTTTAGTTTATATGAATTCTTTCTTCCCACCTTTGATAATTGCGCTGTTTTGAATTTTGAACTACACTTCTTTTTCACCCCATTAGGTTCATTTCTTTTACTGAAAATAAATTTTGATCCCTTCTGGCCTCTACTACCATTGTACCTGAAGGAAAAAGAGACCATACCCGAGTCAAAACCGTATCAATTTTCATATGAACTGCATCAACAGGTTCCCCTCGTTCACCTCTTACCCAATTACAAATAAACCTCCATAAACAGCCTCTTCATTGTTAGGGGATGGGGGTGCCCCACAAACACTTCTGAAAAAGGAAAGACCACGGAACCGCCGCAGCAGACCAACAAGATCAGGGAAGGTATGTTAGACACATATTTCCATGCATATAGAAGGATATCAGTATCAGGGTGCACTAGAAGAAAGTTCAACTGATAAATTGTTGAGAGGTTAGCACAATATTTTGTCTTTACCGTGGGAACTCTCAACATACGTGGAATTAGAAGCATTGCCGGGTGGCGTGTCCTGTGTTTTCGTGTCCATGCTTGCTTTGCTTGTTTGTTTATACGGCTGATCACGGCCTTCTAGAGGTTAGATCGGATGGGGACTGTGAGTTACAGCATATGTCATCTGTTTATCCGGTTATTCCTCCCAAGCAACAACCGCGGCATTTCTAAATTGCTCGCGGTTTGTGTATCGTAGTGTCTTGGCCGGTTTGAGTTAGTTGCAACCGTCTGGTCGGGGCGTGAGAGAAGTCGAGCTCAGAGAAAAATCTCTTAAGTGCTCTCGGCCACTTCCCGTACTTGGTCCACGCTAGAGATAGAGAGACTCAAGAGCACTCAAGAGTCTCTCTAGTCCACACTCCTTGTTGGAAAAGTAAGAATCAGTACACAGGCAACAATGTTAATTTCCAACCCTTTAATGCTTAGTAATGTACAGTAGATAACAAAATGATAGATACACTCACACAAAACCACTCAAACATATATACAACAGTAATGGCAAAATTATGCCATACAAAAAGCTCTAGCTCCCACCTCAGAAGAAATGGGCGACAGTAATCATCCAACAGTGAAAACTACTTAACAATAAGTGTCCATATTTCTACTCAAATTTATGAGCCTACGAGAGAATGCGTGCATGGAAACCCCACATGCAGCCCTTCATCAAACCTCTTTTTCAAGGAGTCATATTTCATTACAATGATTAATGCCCACATGGATATCCTCTTTGGTAAAACCTTGGGAGTGGTGGGTGGTGCTGGGTACAGACATCAAGAAATATAACATCTAAAAGGAAATTTCAGGAAAAAAAAACAGTTTCTATGACAAAAGCATGGCTGTACTTGAAAGATGTTCTCAAAATTTTACAATTTCAAACAACAGCGGAGGGTGGGGCTGACGCTGGGCCGGGGCACGGGCACCACGGGCATCACCTGCACCTGGTGCGCCTGCAGGCTGGCCTGAAGGCCGGCGGACAGGGGCAGAGCCCGCAGCTGCAGCGGGGAGCCGCGGGGAGCCGCGGGCCGGCCGGGGCGGGGGACCCGGGGGAGCCCATGCCGCTTCCGCTGGGGGAAGGCTAGGCTCCGCTAACGCCGATCGCGCTGAGGTTCAGCCCGCCAAGCAGTCTGGCCTCGCAGGAGAGGTTCAAGGCTGATCATCCTCACAAAATTTTAACAATAGAGTGGTTGGCAAGATTATAAAATATGAACGCACTAGTTCTACATGACATTGCAACATTAATAGTGCATTCGACATAGGAAACTGTTGTGTCTTAATTAACCAGAATGTGTACAATGGCCTGTAGCAGTTGAAAGATAAAATATAATAACTGTTTCACTAAAAATGCATGAAAATTACAGGTATAAGATGACTTTTCTACAAAAACAAAAATTTAAACCATATTAACATACACTTCCAGGACAAAACATTTCACACATTCCAAATTGCATTAAAAACAGCACTTTGTAGTGCTTAAAAATGTCCTGAGAAAAAAAACAAACTTGCAGGTTATTTCCTTAAAAAGTGCTTAAGCTTTACAATTTTAGTGTTTAAGTGAAGTATGCACTGGTTTCAAACTTGAGACAGATCAGGAATAGCTCTTACTAGATTTCAAAAGCAAATAAAAGGACCATAATATTAATGAGTGCTCTTGAAACAATTGAAAATATTCCTCTTTTTCCCCTTGCATGTAATAAATACAGTATGAAAAGAGCTCTGAAAGAGATGGGTGTTCACACACTGATAAACTGAGTTTAGCTCATAACACATCAACAGCTTCATGATTATAACTTACAGATAGAGCCCCTAAATAGTGTAAAATCAAACAAGCTTCCTATGTTTGATTTCTTTACATTTTACTTAAGAGTTTGAACTCAGTTAAAAATTCACTAAAACTAGTTGTCCTCATATTCTAAGTTCTAAGAGCACCTTTTCTCACACTGGTTCATTTTATTTGAAGTTTATAAAAGTCAAACTGATTGACTCACAAACAAACAAGTACTTCATTCACGAGCGTATAACCTCATGATGTATAAGCAGTATTAGTTCTCATTGATTTTCTCTGATGAATAGATCGCACTTCAGGAGTTTCATTACAAACTAATCTTCAGAATGCAATGCAAAGCTAAGATTTAAACAAAAGTTATGGTTTGGATAAAACAGAAAACAATGTTTCAAAGGGCCAAAGAGGTACAACATAGCCACTCAACCTGGATATGACAGCATCAACAATAGACATTATTTTTAAAACCCTGTATTAAAAATGAAAAGATGGCTGCATGTATATCACAATCTTAGAAGACTCTTCTTTGTTTCTTTGACCCAAAGACTTAAAGGAACACAAAAACCAGTGAAATAAAATTATATTCACATTGAGTTGTCAGAGATCTGTTATCACAAAACAGCAAGTCTACGACAAATTCAAATTCAGTTTGCCTGTAATGAGACTACATCAACCTAGAAAATGCACAACTGTGTTTTAAAAGATTATTCTGAAAGCAGGAAACAATAATTTTTTCCAACACAAAACCAATGTTTATGATAGTAAACCTTACACAAAGTGGACCCATAGAACCTAGAGCTACATTACTCAAAAACTAAATGGTTGAAAAGCTTGGAAGGTCATATTTCTATTGGCACAAGTATGAACAAGAATGACAAGCCTAACAGGGACAGCAATAAAAATCACACAAATACTCAACATGAAACAGCATCTGTACATAGAGTTACCAAAAAATTTCAATGCTAATACATTTGCTTGAAAGCAAGAACTACCATAAAATTTTCTATGAACTGAATAGAAGCCACATAAACCTCTGATCAAGTAAGAAGATAACATAACACACAAAATGATATTGTACTGACCTTCCTGAATGTATAGCAAATTTTAGGCTTCATTGTGAAGCCAAAACACACTTGACAAAGCAAATCAACTAAAAGAATTTTGCCAAAACAAAACAATTCCTTATTTTGGGGGATAACTTAACATACCCATTGCATTTAGTCCCTACAACAGTGGAGTAAGAGATTAACAAAAATAGTCTTACACAGTGGAACACCAAGATTCTTAGTTTAAGGTAGACATAATCAACCCGAATAAGCAAAATAGCAAATTACATGTTACAAGTAGGACTCTGTAACCTATCAAAAGTCATGGTTTTATGTCTCCAAAATTATGTGGACTTCTCAGAACAGTACTCTGGTTTCATTTACAAAACAACACAGATGAACACCATAAGAATCACATACACATAAATATTGCAACATTGATCAACACTCAGTCTCACAGTTGTGCTAATATTCAGATTCAGATATTAACTGGGCAAATGTAAACAAAATTTGTAGCATTTTTCAAAAATTAAAGCTATAATAACAAATACATCTGTAGCCAGATGCCTCCAGAATGATTAGAAAATTGTACCACTACTTAGGCATTAAATTTATTGCAGTTCAGGATATAACACAAGATGATTTTTCTTGTACGTTACCATTTGCTTTTTCAATTTCCACTAAGAGTGTGTGAAAGATCTCTCCAACAGACTGAAAGAGAAAGTAAACATATCAGACAAATCAAAAACTATTCAAAGCCATGTTCATTGCTGGATTCCCATGAGACATTACCTCATTTTGTTTGGCAGATGTCTCCAGAAAACCAGCTTTCCAGGAGTCAGCCAGTCTTCTCCCTTCCTCAGTACTAATCATTCTTTCCATATGCAAATCTGTTTTGTTTCCAACCAGTACAATAGGTAGGCTGCAACAAATAAGATAAAGACAAAAACTTTAATAACTATCTTAATGCAGCTGTACAGAAACAAGCGCACACTTCCTACAATTTCAGAGAAAATTGAAAGAGAACTGGGCAAAAATGTGACTAGAAGACTACATAGCATTGGATACTTACTGTACTTTCCCAGTCATGTCCAGAAGTTTATCATAAATAATCTGAACAACTTCAAATGATTTTGATGACGTGATGGAATATACAAGGACATAGCCATGGATGTCCATTGAGTATTGGGCTGGGAAAATGGAATACTCATCTTGACCTGCAGTGTCTACAACTTTAACTTCATATTCTTGGCTGTTAACTTTAGTTGACTTGGTGAAAGCTGACAGGACAAGCAAGAATTGTGAGTTTGGCCATCAGGTAAAATGATAAAACTATGCTAGACTGCCATATTACTTACTGTTTTCGATTGTTGGATCGTATGAATCCACAAACTGGCCTTCAACAAACTGAATACTCAATGATGATTTCCCTGCAAAGTCAAGTTTACAATGTAATGTTTCTCAAGACCTACAGTGGAAATATTAAGGGAATCATGCCAACATGGGGATTTATAACAGATTGCCAGATCCTTTTCAAAGAACATGACAGCCATGCAGGCATATATGAACACACAAAAATTTAGCATGGATAGCCCTCTGAATGGATATAGATCAGAGATCCTTGATATACTGAAACGCGAATTTTAGAGGGATTTCCAAAACTTTCCAGTGCCACATTGGAAGACCAAGGCAGAAAAACAACAACAATGCATTTGTTGGACACCTTAGCACACCCGTATAGGAAAGTAATTTCGTTCAGCATACAACGTCGTAGTTTAAGAACATTGCCATCAAAGGCTAGGTATGCAAGTGTTGCACGGAGAAAAAGAAATCCACGATGACAAGGTCAAGAAGATTAACTGCGCAACACAACGTTGTAGGCCTAGCGAGGTTGCACCTTTAACCTTACTTCCATGTTTCCGAGAACATGTATAACTTACCTACTGAACGATACCCCATGATTGCGATCTTGCGCTGCTTTGGTGGCATTTCGGGAGCAGTTGAGCAAAGACAACAGAAGAAAGGCTTAACTTAATCCAAGCAAATTAAAAAAACACAAAGCAGAAACGAATGTAATGCTGCCAATAACTGCCGTCGAAGTGAGGCTGAGGAGGGGCCAGGAAACACTGCGATGTTTGGTAGTTTGGGGCGGGGAGTGAAAGGTGGGTGATGGGGGGAGGGGGGAGGAGACAAAGGAGAGGAGCAGGGGGGCGGGGCGGGCGGGGCGGAGAGTGTTTTGCACTCGTGTCTCGCTTCGATACATCGAAGGCTGGGCGAGAGTGTGGGGGTGGTGATGACTGCAGGCCAGGCTGGTCTGGTCGATAACAAAGATGGCGTGAAAAGGTTCTTCGGACGTTTTGCTGGAATGCATTCGCGCTAGTGGTCGTTTCCCCCGCGTCAAATCGACAATTTTATGCTCGCGCAAGTGAACCCGGGCGTCCTGTGCGTGATATGCTTTTGGGTGTCTGCCGGAGCGGGATATAAACTGCACGAGAATGAGGTGAGACTTGGTCTGTGTGTGCGCTCTGCCTGCTCTGCCCCGCTCTGCTCTGCTCCCGGTTAGGCCTCCAGCAACGGCCTCAGTCTCTCCGGCCTGTTCCCTATCCGTGTCATCCCCTGTGGCCCCGTAGAGCCCCCCTGGAGGCACTATGCCGGCCCCCGTGCGGGCCGTGCTGCCGTGCTGCCTCTGCTGGTACAGACGATGGATGCCGTCTGCTGCGGTTCGGCTCCCGCTGCTGTCGTTGTTTTCCGCTGCGGATGTCGTCTTTGTGGCCCCGATCTGCAGCTCGGCATTAACATCAGCAGCGGCCCCCGAGGGCCTGGGGAATGCCCATGGCACTGCTGTTGTGCGGGAGGAGAGCTGGGACCAGGCACCGGGGTCCGGGTTGGGGTTGGGGTGGCCCGTGAAGGGTGCTGAGGCTAAGGGGTGCGGTCGCGGCCCTGGCCGGCCCGGCCCGGCTCGGCTCGGCGCAGACCTCCACCCCTCTCCCCGATCTCGGTGGGTGGTAGACCTCAGCCTCAGACCTCCCTCGGTGTATGCTTTCGTTGTCCTGGGTTTCTGTCTGGTTTTTCCAACCTCCCCAAGGACTCAGAGACCTGTCTCTCCTTCCACTATGGCCTCTGTGGCCAGCTCATTCTTCTTGTCAGGTGTGTCACTCATGGGCATGACTCATGCATCCATCGGATGAGGACAGGTGCAGGACTCTGTTGTCGCATTGAAGATTTTAAAAAGTGGGAAAACAGGGACGGAACGGATGTGGCTCTGCAGGATAATTTCATTTCTGAAACCAGTAATTAGAAAAATTGTTGTTGGACAATTGTCTTGGTCCTAAAGTTGTGTTTCTTTCTTATTACAGTGAAGTCAGTATTTCTTCTGCAAGAGCGTCTGTGATGGTCTATGATGACGTCAACAAGAAATGGATTCCCAGTGGAGGCACGTCAGGAATGTCAAAAGTTCACATATACCACCACCAGATCCACAATACCTTCAGGGTAGTGGGTCGTAAGTTGCAGGATCATGAGGTCAGTTGATGAAATTGGTTTGGCTTCCTTTTCATTTCAGTTGCTGCAGGTTTGCTCACTACATATTTTTATTATTTTCTCCAGGTTGTCATTAACTGTGCCATTCTCAAGGGTCTGAAATACAATCAGGCAACACAAACTTTCCACCAATGGCGAGACAACAAACATGTATATGGACTCAATTTTAGCAGTAAAGAAGATGCGGATGCATTTGCACGTGCAATGCTCCATGCACTGGAGGTACTTTAGTGTCATGTTCATTGTTTTCCAGCTTTTATGCTCAAGGACTGGTTAAACGTCTGCTTATTCCCTGCAGGTACTGGCCAGTGGAATGAACAGAAACCCGGCTCCTCCTCCAGCCCCGCCTCAACAATATGCTCAAATCAATGGTCAATATGATGATGATGTGGGTGGTTACAGGTAGGGAGGGTGTTTGCCTATTAACCAATTCAGTATATCTGAGATAAGAGAAAAAGTCTCATGGTTTCTTTCCCCCCCCCTAGGCAAACTCAGAACATGGAGATTGAGCGCCGCATGTCTCAACAGACTCAAAGTAAGGATTAGCTTTAAGATAAACCCTCATTGTTTTTCAGTTAAACAAATAAATTAATCCAAATGCAACCCATAACCAACGAAATTTGCTAATATTTGTTTCAGTGCTGAGCAGTCCGCAGGCCGCGACCCCACCTGGTCACCACCGCACGTCGTCCGCGCCCCCTGCACCTCAAGCGCCTCCGCTGAGCATCGCCCCTCCGTGTCCGGGTCCCCCTCCAGCACCCCCGGCATGCCCCCCTGGTCCCCCTGGCCCTCCCGCACCTCCCGCCGCTCCTGTCCCCGCCCCCGCCCCTGTCCCCGCCCCCGCTCCACCCATGATGGGGGGTGGCGCTCCTCCTCCACCCCCGCCGCCTCCTAACATGTCGCGGTCATCAAGTTCTGATGGACAGGATGGTGGTTCACTCGCAGCTCAACTCCAGAGTGCACGACTCAAGAGGGCGAATGCCAACAAAGTATGTCTCCGACAGTAGTCTGTGTGGCGCTTGGAGCATCACATGTCAGTTTTCAACTGATTATATGTTCTTCTGTTTGTTTCTTTTTGCAGCAACCTGCAGAAAATAGCGGGTCAAGTACCAGCAGCGGCGGTAGCAATTATGGTACTTTGGGACGAAGCCCCATGGGTATGGCAAGCATGATGGACGAAATGGCAAAAACACTTGCAAGGAGACGGGCTGCATGTGAGAAGAAGGAGCCTGATCCTGTTGCAGTAAGTAGAACTTCAATGAAAATAATGTCTAATTATAGACTGATGAGTGACTTTCACGATTTCTTGCAATCAAAATTATTCTTGTAGGATGATGGTCAAGGCCAAAAACAGTGGGATAAAAATAGTGGTGGCAAAATTTCAAATGGAGGAGAATCACCCAAACCGGGTCGGAAACGCTTTGGATCATCTTCTGAGGAGAATTTGGTTCCGAAAGTTAATGGTCTCAACATTGGAGACGGTAATGGGAGCTCAATCGGAGATTTGGATGCCATGAAACAAGAAATTATTCGTGAGATGCGGCAAGAAATGTCTCGGCTCAAACAGGACTTGATTAATGGTAATTTTGTGATTTATGATCTCCTTAAAAGATTGTCATTTATTCTTTTCTCTGTACCTAATATTTTGTGTAATGTTTTTTGTTCTAGTTATCAAACAAGAGCTTTCTAGGCGGTAATAGCTGTTGTCCTATGAAGACTTGCCAAGGCACTGACTGAGCCTTCTGCAATTTTGTTGCCCCTAGGCCCATCTGTAGCACCTCAACATTTTTTATCGTATTTCATATATATTATGAATTTGTGTCAAGAAGTCTGTCTGAAACATTGAATGTAATGTTTTAACTGTATTGGAGTGTGAGTTCCAAGTCGTATCAGATATGTTATGTAATATATCTTTAATGTATTGTGATTATTGGCAAATACTGAAAAGATAACATTGCTATACTTTAAGAGTTTCCTATTACTTTGTAGGAAGGCATTTACCTGTTTGCTGCTTGCTGGAGTGAAAGCCTGCCATGTAAAATTTGGCCACTTCTTTTAGCAAAGTGAGGGTACATTGGTACCCATCATGTATAGACTGTGTTATATGGTGTGAGTGTTGCTGTGTTTTCAGTAGTACCTCATCCTGCTAAGATATTCATTATATTTATGTATACATAGGATATATGTCATTTCAAATGTATACTTGTGTATACATATTTATAAGTATACTTCTCATTTTATTTTTGTTTCCTAGCCTAATGGGTTTTATCATTCCCCTTGAGTGCTATCAACCTCCTTCTCTCACATTTGTCTTAGAGCTTTTTATGTAACCATTCAGGGTATCTTTCAGGTGGTTGTGTATTGATCTACTTAAAATAACAGACGTCATTATTATTTTAAAAATTTGAACATCTCTCTCAACCAAGTGTGTGCAAGTCAAGACACCTTGGGGCACACTTGGTTGCCCTTTTTTGCTTTGTTCAGTATTATTGCTACAGTGCAGTCTTTGGTATCAGTTGTCACGGGTGATGCGTTTCATTAAACCATCGCCATGTAAAGTTTATAATTACTTCACATTAGCCGATCATCTGGTGGAATCCTCCTCTTGTAGTTTTGGTGTGAGCTTGGCAGTGCTCAAGGGATGGGGTTTGATGCATACTTTTCAAGCATCTTGAGTTTGTCAGCTTTTTCATTGTGTATGTTCAGTCTTTACCACCTCAATTGAATACTTCTTCCTATTTGTTTCTATCAGAAATTATATGTTTTAACAAATATTATTTTATATTATTTATGCTTTGTAAAGTGTAGTGAGTCATTTGAGGGGAGAAATGAATTTTATTTGCGAAATATGTATATATTATTTATGGATGGTTATTTTTGCGCATTTGTTAATGATTTGTATGTAAATAATCATTGTCTACTTATGTGTAAACTACTATTACCATTTGAATGGTACATTTTGATTAACAAGTATGATGAGTCCAAGACCATGACATGGCCACAGTGATGATCTGCTGGTGTGTTTTCCGGAACCCAAGAAGAGACTATCTCTCTTCTGAACTTGAATTGAGTGCCATGGTTTTTGGTGTGCGTGATGCAAGCTTCCAGAATTGAATGATTTTGCATAAGTAATGCTGTAATTATTTTGTGGCTGTGGGTTTTCTCGTGGAGGTTTTAGCCACTCTGCACTTTTCGGATCAAATTTTTGTTGTCTTATCATGTGCTCCTTGGAAGTTTAAGTTTCTTTTTCAGTTATCTTCAGCTCACTTGTACGCAGTATTAACTTTTTCTCACTTGCATTTCTAAGGGTGTAGGTTTATCAAACTAAAAAGACTTGTATATGTTGTTCCATTTTTCTTATATGAGACGGGATGCTAGTGGGATAATGATATGAATATATTAAGTAGAGAATGTTTCCTGAGAAGGTTTCTATAACCAACATCTGAATTAATTTGAGTTGGCTCCTTTCATTCAAGACTGTTACTTCTACGAATTCAACATGTTTTATCCAAAATGTGTGAAGATTTGGTGTAGATTCTAAATAGTGCTGTTTTCATTTTGAATTGCATTCTTCTTCTTCATTCCGTTGACATTTCCTTTCACATCTTTTTCTGCAAATGATAGTTTCAGTATCTTTCTTAAGTGAATTTACAAACATTGGTCGTACTATTTTATGTGAAGGTCTGCGCGTGTGAGAACGTTACCTCATGGGCTAAAAGTTATGAAAGGCATTATATTTATGTGGAAGGTGGTATAATTTTTCTTTCTTTAAAGGCCAATATTTGAGTAGCTTGTTTCTCCTTACAATGTTGTTACTGTTTCCTCCAATCGCATTTAAACAACTAGAGCACATTTTAGTGTGTGCATTTTAGTCTGTGATCCACTTATGCTTACCATGATACAGACACTATAGGAATCAAAAGTGCATAAGTTCTTGCAGCTTCGGCTGTTTTCCTTTATATTCAGTGGTTTAAAACAAGAGCCAAATAAGGTGAACATATTTTATTCCTTGCTTGAAGCTTTTGAAGCAAGATATGAGTGACGTGGAAGTGATTTGATGATGTCTTCCCTCGACTGTTTGCTCGTTGCTTCCAATAGAATTATTTTGCTAAACTTTTAGTCACTGTTTATTGATGCATTTTCTAGATCCCATCATATATTTTTCCCTTCTATTTACGTTTAATGTATTCTGAATTATGCTCTAGCTGGTTCATGAAGTTCGGAGTGAAGCTCCCACTGTATTTAATGATTCCCAGCATCTGGCCGCTTGTACCTTTTCTGGATATTTAATTACCTATCTCAAAACAAATCATTCCCCCCCCCCCCTCAATTTTAATGTATTTTTATCAATTTTCTGTCAACACATTGATTGTCATACTAAAACAATTGTTCTCATGGTCTTGCTGATTTCTCACTGAATGTGTTATTGGAAACCAACTTTTTAAAAAAATTCCAAGTTCTGTTTGCTTGTTATTTCTGGTATATTTTATTTTAGCCATCTTCACAGTGCTTGTAGTACCGCTATGTAAATTTCTTAAGTAGCTGAAACAAAGGAATTACCTTATCCTAATTTTTTTGTCTTAACTGGATGATATGCTCAGAATGTACAAGAGGATACACTATACACTCAGACCTCTTTCTTCTTTTTTGTTAAAATTTTTAAAGCATAATGTTTATTTAGGAGCTTTCCAAAAGTTGTTTTACTCGTTTGGCTATACTTCCGTGTGTTTCACAGTTAAGGCACACGCATATTCAAATGTGGTAAATATTCACTCCAGTATTTCTCCTTAAATCACTAATTACTTGCTCAAGTGTATCTCTAATAATGTAAGACATACAATGCACAAATGACTTGTAGCTACTGTAGTTTTGTCTTGGTTACAACATACTGTAGGTTTTAATGGACCATCCTACAAACATATTAGTTTAAGTCCAAGAATGTACTGTTTCATGCTGTGTGTCTTTTGTGTATTTTACCTGATAGCTCTCATTGTTTCTCATTGTGTAAAAATGTTTATTTCATATGGCCATTTGTAGCATTTTTGTTACACTTTTTCCAGTATTGTTTTTGTGTTTAGAAATTATTTGCTTCCTTTGCATCCAAATTCTTAGTGATAACATGATATGCATCATTTTCAATTGACTGCAAGTTAAGTGTGGAGCTGGCATTGTTTTTTTTTTTTTTTTTTTTTTTCATAGCGTCTAACTGGTTTCAGGAAAAGGAAATGAGTGTTTGTATGTCCTGGGAAAAGTGCATTTACTCTTAGTTTGAGTGGTGTTCCAGTTGAGGTCTAGGTTCAGAGAATAATTGAGTAGCTTCAGACAGAGAAAAGAAAGCATGCTAAGACAAGCCAAAGCTGGTCTGTTTAGTGTGTTTTATTTCTCTTAAGGACACATCAGTGTCATATAGTCAGCAGTGTGAGAGTTTTCTATTTGTATGCTTCAAATCAAACCAAAGCTTCTTCATACATAATTTTCCTCTTTTGACTGACAAAATTCTCTTTCTATACATTTTATCATTTTGCTGTGGGGGTGAGCAGATACCAGGTTATCAAGTGTGTACCACTACTCATTTCAATTTTGGCTGCTGAACTTACGTACATTTTAAAGTTCCTAAAATGCTTGGTATAAGTGGGTGATTCAAAGACAGTTCTCTTTATTTGGCTTTTTTTTTCCTTTTTTTCTTTTTGGTGTTGTTGACATGCACTTCTCACTGCCTCCCTTCAATGGAACTTACCAGACTAAGTCTTCATGGTGTGTGCAAATACAGCACATGGTGTTTTGTCACAGCATTGAGGTACTTTTTGTCTTAAGTGATTTTCTTTCTGGTAATGTTGCCAAAACGGCTTCAAGTTAGCTGTTGCTTTTTTTTTGCCGTATGCTAATCATTAGTAAAGTATGCTTATTTCAATAACAAGCACATAGTCAATATATTTAAGTGTAGTTTAGGAAGCATGTAATGGGTATTTTTATGTTTTAAACATATAATCATAATGGACTTTCTACCCCTTTTCATGGCCACAGACACATGCCAGTCATGTGTTGATGTATTGTCTGTACCAGAAACTTATCGCAAGCTAGATTTTCAGGTGAAATCTTTTTAATTTCTTCTAACCTGCTGTGTCAGGAGTGACAGTTGCTCAGATGTTCTCTTCTTTGTGCCATCAAGTCCTCTTTTGACTTTTTGCACTGAAAGAAGTTCATCTGGGCACATATTCAGGACTTGACACATGTTAACCATTTGAAACTAGTTGATTGGTAGTTTAAGATTCTATGGTATTGTTTTTTTTTTCATGCTGTTTTAATTTTTAAATTTTTTTGGCTTAGCTATTTTTGTAATGTGCGTAGAAAGCCCTTGTGATTAGGATGGTGTTACAATTTCTGAATCGAATCTATTGACCTAGTTCTGCCAAAAAGAACCACTTTGTTGGGCGTTATTTCTCCTCCTCTCTTGTTTATCTTTTTTTTTCTTGCTGTGTGATGGAGGTATCCCACTAGAAATGTCCTAACACATGTGATTTTTAGCCATTTTTGTAAATATTTTCATTAAGCAAATTTTAATTTAGTCCTACAATTTTTGCACGACTCAGTGCTTTCCGATTTCTGGAACAATAATTGAACAAAAGAATTGTCGGACTTGCAGTACTTGAGGCTAAATGAGTGCAATCCAAGCCACCCCACAGAGTGTGACTTTATCTGCTGAAAATGTATTCTGTTAGTAAGTTTGTGTACACCATATCACTGTGAGCTTGGTGCACTGGCCCCCAACATGTTAACTGTGTGGTAGTGGTACTGTCCTGATCTCATTACAGACACTCTTGATATAACAAAGATTTTAATTTGCCTATTAAACCAGAGAATGTACATGTGTAAAATATGTTCTATAAAAGTAGAGTGTGGAAACTGATGTTGGCTAGGCCCTCTATTGGTCAGCAACACAAACATACACGAATGTGGATGCCATATTTCTTCTGTCATTTTGCATTGTATTTTCAATAAACTGATTAAAGAGACTCTGGATGACTTTCTTTGTGGTTTTCCCCTACTGAGTCAAACGCTTTGGGCAGAGACACCAAGGAGTCCTGGACAACAGCACGCGGTCCGTTGTCGCTGTCTGTAGACCTTCAACGCTAACGCTTCGTCAGGGACAAAGGGGCAGGGGGGGGGGGGGGGGAACTGGCCTCACTAAGAAAATGGATGAATTTCGAGGACGCGAGAGGAGAGAAAAGAATGCTGTTACGCGGTCTGGTCTCGTGTTCGCCAGTGGAAGGGAGCGCGCAGCGCGCCATGGCCATCTAGACGTAGACCCAAGGCCAAGGACTCTCTGCGTAGACCTCGGACCTGCCCCGACCTGTCTTGTCAGTGTAGGCTGTAGACTGTAGCAAGTTGTAGTCCGACAAACGGCCAGCGTTCGTCTGCGGCTCAACGAGATGATTGCTTTGCTAAAATCACTGGGACACTCCGTTACACACACACACACACACACACACACACACACAGTGGGGATCAGGGAGATGTCTGCTGGGCGCTGCTGGGGCTGGTCGTGGTAATGGAGTTGGGAGGGGGGAGGGGTGTCCTGCGCACAGTGTGTAGACGAGGGGCTACTCTACACTTGACGCAATGTCAAGTCCATCAAGCGCTGCTGCAGCAGCAGCAACCACAGATGCGTGACAGACGTGCAGCTCATGTCAGCAGCACGCAGCACTGACCCAAACAGAACACATAGCTCCAACAGCACATACGTGCCGGGCCAACAAATACATTTCTGAAAAGGGGAAAGTGCAAAGATGACGGCGACATAAATTATGGAGTCTCCGAAGGTCGTGGTTACGCAGAGGGGGGCCTCGCGCGGGTACCGCGGGCTAGGGGTTGCCGGGAGATCCGTCCGGCGCTTGCCGCGAGTAGCCGCGAGTGGCGGGGTTGTAGCGCAGTGTCCCGGGGCCAACTACCAGCCGTAAAAACACCGGTGTAAAAGGGACCACTTGCCCCCCTGAAACTGTACCCCCCGGTACACTATCCCTAGGGGCCATGTACCCCCCACCAACCGACTCGGGGGTACACCATCCCTAGGGTACATGGCCCCTAGGGATGGTGTACCCCCGGGGGGGGGGGGGGGTACATGGCCCCTAGGGATGGTGTACCCCCGAGTCGGTTGGGGGGGGGGGTACATGGCCCCTAGGGATGGTGTACCCCCGGGGGGGGGGGGGGGGTACATGGCCCCTAGGGATGGTGTACCCCCGAGTCGGTTGGTGGGGGGTACATGGCCCCTAGGGATGGTGTACCGGGGGGCACCTCCTCCCTGGGGGTATGCCATCACTGCCACACCGGTTCCCGTCAGATCACCGAAGTTGCAGGCAGGGGTCCTGGCGGAAGCCGAGACGATCTGGGTTTTGTCAACAAACCATCAGCCCATCATTTTTGACTCAACTTCCGGGACATCGTGAAATTGAGGTTTCGGTGATGCTGGAGCGATATTTTAAGTATCTTTCTACCGAGCCAGCTCTCAGTCGCACCCACGCTCGCACATTCGCGCGTTTGTCAGTCGCCAACTTTACAGACCCCGCCGCGGGGAACGTGGCCCCTGGGCTCTCCTCTCCTCACGGTTGGTGAGTGTTATGACCCTGGTTGGTTCTGCCAAGGTCGTTACGAACGCCGGCGGGTTCCACCGGGATCGTGTGAAACCCGGTCAAGTAGAGCCCCCCCCCCCCCCCCTGCCCCCTGCCCCGCCCCTGCCCTGCTCGCGGATATGGTTTCAGGCACATCTTCACAGATGTTCAGATTAAATAAGCCGCACGCCAAAGACAACACCGATCGCGCGGGGGGGGGGGGGGGGGGAAGGCGTGCGGACGGCAAGGCGAGACCATACCGACCATACAGTCTCGGGTGACGACCGCCGTGCCACAATCACATTCTTCATGACGAGCTCAAGCTCAAACGGACCTGCCGAAGGCTATGTAACGATTCTGTTCGTCTATAAGCCAATGACGGACACTTAAGTATAACTATACTATTGTTTTGGTAACAAAATTGTCTGCCTGGAGTCGCAATTTTGTCGCTGGCCTGTGGGCGCACAAAATCGTTAGGTTTTCCGGGGTCATGGGTGTCATGCCACCCATCTCCCATGACGACGCTTTGTGCAGGGGTTGCCCGAAAAAAAAAAAATCCTCCAAAATTGGGAAAATTGGAAAAGCCTTGAAAAGCCTTGCCTGTTTTTAGCCCGAAACTGTTTTGTGTTTCGAATATTGATGATTGATCTAGACCAATAGGAGAGGTCTAGAAAAGCGCCTGTGGTGTCGTCGTCTGGGGGCCTAGCGTAAGGTGCAGGTTGTGCTGCCTACCTTCAAGGCGTGGACATGTTTCTCGGCTTTTCCGAGTTCATGAGAGTCATGAGGAACTATTTTCATCACGTTATGATGTCTAGGGGTCGGTCCGAACACACTGCGCCCGGAAAGTTTTATTTCTCGTCAAACATAATTCTCCGGCCCTATCTGTTTCATGCCCAATTTTTTTTTTTTTTTTTCAAGTTCTTAGACTTTATTGATACAGACCGATGGGGGAGGTGTAAAAATGTACAAGAACACCTTCAATTGCTTCGTAGCGACCGTGGATCCATAGTTTTGCGGAAAATTGGAAAGGCTCCGAGGGCTTCGGGCTGCTTGGAATCCTGCCGTAGCCGCCGTAGTCTGCGGGTCCACCAGGTCACCGGGTTATCCGATCTATACATTATGGCGCACGGCGCGGGCTGTCGGACGGACGGCACACGGCACGTCCTCCAGGCGACCCGACCAACCCGACCGCAGCGGAGCCAGCGGAGCGGTAAGGCTCGCTTACCCAAACGTCCGCGGCCAAAGGCACACCACGGCGGACAAAACTGAAAAAAGAACCCCTCTGCACACCAATAGAGTACTCCGGGGTAGAACCCTGCGCCGCGGCCATGTTCACAGCGGCCGGGAAAGAAAAATCCAGAGCAAATCGGAGCAAAAGACGCGATTTCTCATACTTCCTCCAGCGTTCTGCTCATTTGTTACGACTTCTCTTACTTCCGTTTCCGGGCTTCACCGGAGTATCCGATCACCAGTGATCCTGGTGACACCTCTGTGCCCCCGCCGTGGCATCCCGGCATCGCAATGTGTGTGTGTGTGTGTGTGTGTGTGTGAGAGAGAGAGAGAGAGAGAGAGAGAGAGAGAGAGAGAGAGAGAGAGAGAGAGAGAGAGAGAGAGAGAGAGAGAGAGAGTGAGTGTGTGTGTGTGTGTGTGTGTGCGTTATCACGCGGTCCCAATATGAATGTCAAGCTTGTCCAGGGTTGTTGGCCTCCCCCTCCCCTCTATCTACATCGTGCCAATTGGATAATAGTCGTGTCCGGTGGCACCACGTTCCCCTCCCCCTCCTCCCCCCTCCTTCCAAATCTCTCAATCCTTCTAGAAAGTCGTTTCGATAATCATTGAATCCGTCGCATTTCTCAGCAGGAGAGGCTAAATGGAAAAACGGATGCGAAAGTGGCGCGTGAACTCGACCAGCAGCGGGAGCGGGTGTCATGGCTTCGCCGCAGGCTTTCGCGGCGAGGTCCCCGACACACGGCGGGCGCCTGCGAGTGCCAGGGTAGGCCAGCCCGCACGACACAAGTGTACGACGAAGCCGCGGTTGCCTACCCAGCAGGCGCCCTTTTCACCCAAACACGCCCAAACACACCGCCTCGGCCCCCGGGGCCCGGGGGGGTGGGGGGAGACGGGGGTGTAACTCGATGTGCTTGTGCAGCTCGGAGTGTCCACTGCGCGGTGCTGCACGCCCTCTGGGGAACACAGCCGCCAGCAGCGGCCAGCAGTGCCCCTAATGTTAGAATAGCTCGAGTCGTTAAGATGTCTTTTGTCTTATCCTCTGCGATCGGGTGACGATCAGGTGCTCGGAAGCCAGAGCCCCGGGGGTGCGGCTAAGCCCCTCTCTCCCCCTCTCCCCGCCGCGCGGAGCCCCCCCCCCCCCCTCACGGGCCCCTGCCCTGCCTGCCCCGGTGTGGACAGGGCCTTTATAACACAACGGCCGGCCGCGGCCACTCCAGACTCTGTGAGGCGAACGACCGCGTCACATCGCGCAGAGCAGCTAACCCCCCACTGTGAGTACGGCAGGTCCGAGACCCGAGGCCCCCGTCAACGACTCTCTTATTGTCAGCGAGCCCCCGCTATCCCTGTCCGCAGGCGACAATGTTGACCAAGTCCGTGGCCGCCTTGTGCCTGGTGGCAGCCCTCTGCTGGGGCGCCTCCCAGGCCGCCGTCTTCGACGGCGTGGACGTCCCCGCGCTGCTCAAGAACGAGACAGCCGTCGCCGGCTACATCAAGTGCATCATGGGCACCGGCGAGTGCAACGAGTCCGCCAAGCGCCTGCAAGGTGAGTGTCATGTGTGTGTCCTCCGGGAACTTCCAGGGACCTCCGGAGGTCGTCCGGTCCGGTTCGGCCTTCGGGGGCGGAGGCTTCATGCAGCGCTCCCCGTCCTTGTTACAGCCATCGTGCCCAACGCGCTGACGGGCAAGTGCTCCGAGTGCAACGAGCAGCAGAAGGTCATCATCGGCACCATCATCGGCAAGCTCCAGAAGTCGCACCCGGCCGAGTGGGAGAAGCTGCTCCAGAAGTACGACCCGGAAAAGAAGCACCGCGACGAGATCCAGGCCCTCGTCAAGGCCGTCCCGACCGGCGCCCCGGCCGCCGCCACCACCACCAAGAAGGTCTAGCCGGACCCGACCCGACCCGAGCGCACAGACGGCGGCCGACGGCCCGCCACACGGACACGACGTGAGTACGGAGTGACAGCTGCAGGCGCTGCAGGCGCTGCAGGGGGTGTGTTGTGTTATTTCTCACCCTCCTTTAAACTCTGCCTCTGCGACCGGCGGAGCCGGAGCGGGTTCAGATCCTGCCTCCGCCCTCAACATTTTTCTCGGCGTTCTAAACAGCAGCAATTACCCACTCATTCTTCGCCATCCGGGATTTGAGGCCAGACCGTGTAGAGAGTTTCGAAACACGTTTCCTGAATATTTAATGCCATTTTTTTTGGACACATTTCGGAAATATTGCTGTTCCTTTTTAATCTCTCTGGAAAAATTCCATGACTTAAGTGTATGTGAGAAAAACTTTGCGCATTGTGAGTAGTGTAGAGTCGAATGCTAAGTCATTCATTCGTTTCTCACAGGATTCTGGACATGGCCAACGCCACTGCGACGCGGCACGTACCTCAGGCTCCGAGCAGGACGGAGGCACAGTCATTACATTTATGATCACAACTCATTAATAAAAAAAAAAACTTTTTTGCCTTTGATTTAAACCAGTTGCATTTTTTCATCCCCCCTCCCCCCTCCCCCACCTGCACACGCCACACTTTGGCTCCCGTGCTTCCAGTTGTTCCCATGTTAGAGCGGAAGGCTACACGGCTGCTCCGCCAACCGAGAGTCTTGGTCAAATTCAAATCGCCATGAATCGGTACAACACAAGGTGATGATAGACGCCTGACCTTGGGCACTGGGCCAATCCCGATCCCGGCCTGGGTGAGAAGTTCTGTCTGTTTTCCTAGTTAATCCGCCGCTATACTGTACTTGTTGTTTTCATTGTTTGCAGGAGACTTTCAGCCGGATGTCAAGGTTTAGAGCATATGTGCATTGCATCCCATTGACTTCTACATCTAGAAAATACTTTGAATGATTTGTGTACAGGGATTTGGGAGGAGGAATTGAACAACAAATGCCTGTTTTTCTTGTCATTACTTGAATTCCTATTTCATTCACATATAAAAATAGAACTGTTGTGTCTTTTTAAGACTGACTCTTGAGTGTGCAGTAGTGTGCAAAATCACACATAAAAATCACAAAATTGCATATTCCCTTTGTCGGGATCATAAAAAAATCTTGAAAATAATAATATTATGGGCTAATCACACACATTGCATAACACATGTAACAAATGCGCGAAAGATCGCATGTCTCATGAATTATAAATTACATTGCACCTATAGGAATTTCTTCCCTTTTTTTTTTTCTTCAATTAATTAGAACATGATGCAGACTTTTGGAGCCTGCGGGTGCAACTGACCCAAGTATCCGGACACAAATATTCTATACATACATACAGCCGCATGTGAGGGACTGTCCCTAATCCACGTACAAAATTCACAGAGTCCCGTTAATTAAATACGATTTCGACCCTTGGGGCCTAAACCATACCCCTCCCCTCCCCTACACACACACACACACACACACACACACACACACACACACACACACACACACACACACACACACACACACACACACACACACACACACACACACACACACGCGCGCGCGCGCACACACACACACACAAACACATTTATAAGCGTGGGTTATGGACAGTCCCTGCCGATGAGCACGACGCTCACGGCCGGCCCCGGGTCCCCACCCACACCCACTTCCCCGGGAACTGTCTGACGTCGTGGCCGCAGCGGGAGGTGCTCGCGTGGCCGAACAGGTTGAACGTGTCCCCCAGCGCGACGCAGGGCCCCTCAAACAGGTCCGAGTTCTCGCAGACGCCCGGTGGCGTGGCGCACGCGCACTTGCGGACGAGGCCCACGATGTGGAGGCGGGGGTTGGCGGCCACCCGGCGGCACAGCCCCTTGAGGTAGGCCCTGGCGTCCGGGGTGCAGCCGTGCACGGGGCCCGGCAGCCGCAGCACGCTCAGCCGGAGGCCGTGGTCGTCCAGGTCGCTGCCGAACAGCGCGTCCGGCAGGGCCGCGTATCGCCACTCCTCCTGGTCAATCGTCAGGTCCAGAGCCAGCATGTGCTTGAGGCGAGAGGCGGCCGTGGTGAACCGGCGCCAGAAGTCCGCTATCGGCACCGTGTCCGGAGGCTTGACCAGCGTCACGGCCAGCCGGTTGAGGCGGGACTCCCCGGACGACGCCACCGCCTCGACGGCGTCCAGGGCCGCCTCCCACGCCTTGTCACTGCTGGCCGCCGTCCGCCAGAAGCGGGAGGTGGGGCCGTCGAGCTGCAGCAGCTGCACGCCCGTGGCGCCCCGCACGAACTCCACGACGGGGCCCGGGTTGGAGGCGAAGCCGCGCACCCTGACGATCTCCAGGTCCGGGCACGGCAGCAGGCGCGGCAGGTCCTCGGCCGCCTCGCACCGCAGCCGCTTCAGGCTCTTGGCCCGCTTCGAGAGCAGCTTGCCCAAGCGGAAGGCCGGCGACACGCCAGAGATGTCCACCTCCTCGAGGGTCGGGGCGTGGCAGTTGAGCAGGTACTTGAGGGCGACGTCGGCGTCGCCCCGGTCCGAGCACGCAATGTAGTACAGGGACACCAAGGTCGACGTCTTGCGGGACTTGGGGGGCTTGGCCATCGCGTACTTGGCGCGGGACAGCGCCCTGCCGCTGGTGAAGACGAGGTGCTTGGGCTTGCAGGCGTTGAGGGCCTGCAGCAGCTTCCTGGGGTCTGTCGACACGTCGGGTACCTTGAGGCGGAGGATCTGGGTGGGGGCGTTAAGGGTGACCTGCCTCCTCAGCAGGGCGATGGCCTTGACGGTGGCGCTGCCGTCGTCAGCCGGCACCGCCAGGCTCAGCTCGTTGGCGGCGCATCGTGCGTGCGCGATGTCGTCCAGGGACATGTACTTCCACACGTCCTCCACGATCTCGACCGTGTCGGCGCGGGGCAGCCTCCGCAGCGCCATGACCAGCGCGCGGCGGCAGACGCGGCTGCAGGACGGACCGCGGGAGGTGAGCCGGCGCTCCCACCACGCTGACTTGGAGGAGGCCACCGCCCGCCACCAGCCGGACACCCGGGCGGCCCGGAGCAGCTCCACGTTGGTCAGGTGGCCGAACACCCGCAGCATCATCTCCATCGGCAGCTCCGGCCCCTGCGACACCAGACACAGGCCGGGTTAGGGTTCCACTCAGGAAATTCGGTGAGCAGTGGCAAGAAGATCAGGAAAAATAACGATCAGGGACAAATAAATGGTTACAAAGAAACAAAGATTTTTTAAAAAAATGGTAAGAAATCAAATAAAATCAAAACAATCAGTTGTGATTTAAATCGGCATCAGCGGCCGCAGTCCTCACTGTCCTCACCTGGCCGCTATCGTCTTGCTGCTCCTGGCCGCTGTCGGTACCCTGGAGGACATCATCAGCAGTCCTCTGGGTGTTGCTGGTCACCGTGGCCTCCTGGACGGGCTGAGCTAGCTCTGGCTTGGTGGTGTTTTTCAATTGCCACAGGGCTACACGAGGTATCATTTGCAGCTTCGGGTCTACATAGGCAAAGAGAATCGCTAAATGTCAATCACTTTTCACTGCCTGAATGCTTTGTTCTGGCTGCATTCTTCCCCCCGCAGCACAAGATCAGAAACATACCATTGGTTATTTCCTGGTTAGGCAGCAAGCTTTGGCTCTGCCTGGCATTGCTGACCCGAGCCTTCTTCAGGCGAAGATTTTCCAGCTTCTCTTGATATCTCTGGGAGCGACCTGCACAAACCAAATAAATGCAATGCACTAATCTGTTCACAGGACACTGAAGAGCAGAACAGTCACACTTTTTGCACTTACGCATAATTGTTGCCTGCTTGGGTGGCAATGTTCCATTTAGCTTCGGTTGTGTCAAAATCATTTTCTCAGATGCTGAAAAGCAGCACAACACAATCAATCACAGCACAATATAATAGCAGCAGCACAATAACATGCGATACTCTTAAACAAAATTGACAAAATATATAAGGACATATAGATTTGTAGAGACTTACTGGTAATGAATGGGGATATATTCTCGGTGACAATCTTCGGTACCATTTGAAGCTTTGGATCTACAAGAGAAAACAGTGAAGGCAATTCAGCATACTCTTTTCATCCAAGCCACACATAGGAGTCTAACAGACTCACATAAAAAATATCTGTCAACAACAATCAAAACTTTGCCACAGTGATGTTCTGTTAATTAAGAGTGTGCTTACCTGACTGTTGAGAATGTGAGTGAGCCATTGTGACCCAAAGAATACACTAGAGGAAGGAAAACTTTTCTCTTGTTATTTTCCACTCTTATATCCAACTACGCATGATAACATCAATTAGAGCCACAAAATTGAGTGTACTGACATCCTGAAACAAACAGAAATATATAAAAGATCATTCTTAATGCCATATTCACATCTTGAAGGCATCACATTCAATCTTTAGTTACAGCGAAATCAATACATCGGAGCCCGCAAAAGATCGAAACGACTTTCAGTTTCAGAAATAAACAAATAAGAGATCATATCTTCGTAGAAACAAATCTTCAAGATTCAGAAGGCAAGGAAAGAACATGTTTTCAAAGGTTATGGCACATTCACATGAAGAGAATATGAAGACGATAGGTGATAAACGTTACTTAAACATAATTTTCCACTTTCACGATTTTGAAAGAAAGGTACATACCATTTCAAGGACGTTTCCATACTGATAATGACATCAGAATTTTATTATCGAATGGTTAAATTATGTAAACAAGCTGATTGTTGTTCGGGAATTTCTGGAAAACTGCGCGATCGCGCAGCCGAGCCGAATGAGTCAAACCGAAGATGGCCGAAGGCGACAACAGACAGACGACAGACGACGTATCAGGCAGAGAATGACGTGAATCTTGCCAATTAACTTCCTATTAAAATCTAGCTTTCTTAACATTGGAATGACATTTTATATTTAATGCGTAACCATTATTATATTTTAAATACGATACTAGCAGGGAAAACACCGAAAATACAACGAAGACAGGTGGGTTTCTCCTGCGGTAGACCCAGTGCGAGGTTACTGCGTGAATATGAGAAATTAGTCGGTCTTCCCTGTTCTTTCCCCGGCCGCAGAAAACCACGAGGAAACAACAAACAGGCGCGGCGGGGAATATTCATGTGTCGCGAGCAAGCAGAGTGGCGTAGTTTCGGTTACCTTTTCCCCTCTGCCCACGCGGAGCACACAGACTACTGATAAGCAGTGGCGCTGTCTCTTCCTCTTCTCAGTAACCGGGCCACCGGCCACCATGGGTAAACCCCGAGGCCATAAAAAAAACGAAGACATCTCTCTCTCTCTCTCTCTCTCTCTCTCTCTCTCTCTCTCTCTCTCTCTCTCTCTCTCTCTCTCTCTCTCTCTCTCTCTCTCTCTCCTCAGTACGGAGGCTATCCTTTTCCCTTCTGAATTCTGCACTTATCGACGAACAAATGAGACACATTATACTCAGCGTCGCAATCAAAATTTATTTCATCTCATGTGCTGTCTAAGAAAACACACCGCAATACAATGTTTGCTAGAGCAAAGCGTGTCGATGTGTTTCTCAGAGTCTCTCTAGCCTGGAGGGGATAACCCCCCCCCCCCCCCCGCCCGGTCCGCGCCTGACAGAGACAGAACCGCAAAGGGTGCGCTGCGGAATCAGAGTGACGGATTCACCCTCCGGTTGGTCACCGGTGGCTCTAGGCTGCTCTAGTGGTCCAGGTTGACATTCGCGTCCCACGCGAAGCGCTGCTCCTGCGCCCCGAACGCCAACCAGTACGCTAGGTTGAGCAGGGCGAAGGAGGCCGGGAAGAGCAGGCGGGCGAGGCGGTCGATCCGGGAGACGCTGTTGACGTGGCGGCGGTCCCCGGCCTGCTCACGGGCCTCGCGCTCGCGCTGCCGCCGGTACGACTCGTCCCCGGCCAGGCAGAGCAGTGCCTGCCGCCACCAGGACCGCGACGACGGCGGCCGCGGACGGCGCGACAACTGCAGCAGGTGCATCTGCAGCGGTGGCGGGGTGCGCAGCGAGAGCCGCGCCGAGGACCGCCGCCGCCGCTGCTGCACGTCCCCGACGGAGGTCGCCGCCGAGGACCGCCGCCGCCGCTGCTGCACGTCCCCGACGGAGGACGCCGCCGAGGACCGCCGCCGCTGCTGCACGTCCCCGACGGAGGTCGCCGCCGAGGACCGCCGCCGCTGCTGCACGTCCCCGACGGAGGACGCCGCCGCCGCCGCCGCGCTCTCCTGTGGGCAGCAGACGGCACCAGAGGGTGGTGGAGGGGTGTCGAGGAAGACCCCACTAGGATGACGCTCACGTTGAGGATGGGGCAGATGAGGGAGGAGTGGCGGCGCTGGCGGACCGTGGCGGCCACGCCGGTGTCGGCCGAGCCGATGGCGCCGAGGGCAGGCCCCAGCACCGGCCCCAACGCGGCCGCCAGCTTGGGCGTGGCCGCGACCCCCGCCGGCTCGTCCACGTCGTCCTCGTCGACGTAGATCTCCCCGCTCCCCACCTGGCGGCACGGGACAGGGCACCCGTTCACAAACTACGTATCATGCACCGCGGAGGGCTCAGTGTCCTCGCGTCCTCGCCTTGGTGAAGTAGTGCACCGCGGCGAGCTGCAGCAGCGTGGCGAAGCAGTAGAGGAAGTTCATGAGGAGGAACCAGTCCAGGGCCGTGGCGTGGCGGACCTTGGGGAGATCCTTCCGCGAGTCCAGGCTGATGGTGGAGAGCGTCAGCACCGTCGTGATCCCTGAGGAGCACAAGGAGATTTTTGCCAACAAAAAAATGATTTTTCTGGAAATTTTATCGGCATGAACCTGATTTAAAAAAAATAAATCTCTGACTATCTTGACCTTTATTTTGGAGTTTTTATGATTTTTATTGAACATTTTGTGTCGTATATATAACTTTTTTGAATTTTTTAATCGTGATTTATTTTGATTTTTTTCTGTTTTTTTTTGTCACTGTACACCGATTTTTTTCAAGTCCTCCTCGACCTACCCAGCCCGACCCGGTCACTGGTGGCCTCCCGGTGAATCCAGAAAGACACCCACGAGAGCACGACCACCAGGGTGCAGGGCACGTACACCTGGATGAGGAAGTAGCCCGAGTTGCGGCGGAGGTTGAAGTTGACCTGCAGCACGGAGAACTCGCCTGCAAACGATCAGATCCCGTTTGCCAACCACTATTTCTTACGAGATCGAAAACGTTGCCATTTCTCAACGTCTTCAGACGTCAGATTTTTTTTTTTTCTCTGTTAGAGCGCTGCCAGAGCGCTGATAGAGCGTTGCTGGAGCGCTAGAGCTCTCACCGGCCCTGCGCTGGATGCTGAAGTTCCGGTGAGGAGCGCCCATCAGGTCGAACTGGCTGAGCGTCATCCCCGGGACGAAGTCGACGCTGACACCGCCGGGGCCGGCCAGCCACTCGTAGACCACGCTGTGAGTGGGGTGCGCGTCTGGAACGGGCGGCGTGCACAAGTTAGGTATACAGCATCGGGCAGACTGCATACCCATGGGAAAGTCATCAGAGGACGGAGATTACAGCTGCCTATGATGAGCGGGCAGGACTGCGTGTCCATGGGGAAGTTGCGGAGCTCCATCGGACAGGTCGCCTTGATGGTCAACCTGAAACAGTGGACCAGATCTATAGAGCAGGGCCGGAACCCGACGTACTTGCAAAAAATGAAGAAGATAGACGAACAGAGTACTCTCCGGAGTACGCTATGGCGCGCACCTCATGGAATATGTAATGTCGCCGGTGCTGGACAGCCGCAGGAGCTTGTTGGGCACGGTGATGGTGTGGACGTAGGACTGCTTGCCGTTGTAGAAGTACGTGTCCGGCCGCCAGATCCGCTCCAGCATCTTGATGGACAGGGACAGGCTCTTGATGGGCCCGCGGAAGCTGAGGCGGGCGTCGCGCCAGTACTGCCGGAAGTAGCAGTCCATCGAGTAGTCCTGTCCGCAGAGGTCACGTGGCAGAGAGAGAGAGAGAGAGACAAAGCAGGGACAGAGACAGACAGACACTCACCATGCCCAGTTCGGAGACGGGCCCCATGCTCCGGATCAGAATGTTGGTCCTCACCACCGCGGGCCGCCCTACAACATAGCGTCAACGACTGTATTCTAATTTACCAGAAGATTGTGGTCCAAATTTGAGTCCTCTGCGATGAACCGTTCTCGAGAAATCGCGCGGACAGAGAGACAGACACACACGCAAACAGATGAAACATTTTTGGGCCAGTGGGGTGGGCTAGGGCTTCGCTATCGCTCAGCCATATTTAATAATAATAATACCCCCCCCCCCTCACTTTTCCGTTTTCCTCGATTTTTTCCTCTTATTTTTCGAGGATGAACTTTGATTATTTTTTTTCTGAGTGCGATGCCCCTCGCCTCCGTTTCACTCACCGCCGTCCTGGAGGGGCGGCCGGCTGCTCTCGTAGTTCTGGAGCAGGTTGTCCAGCAGGAGGGTGATGTTGCGGCTCAGGCGCTCCCGCGCGCGTCTGCCTCCGCCCCGCCCGCGGCCCTTCCCCCGCCCCCGCTGCCGGCCCCGCAGACCCCGCCCGCCCCGGCGGCGCGCCTGCAGACCGGGGGTCCAGGGCCAATCTGTGTCCCCCTGAAACATGAATGGTCGAATCCAATCAACCTGGCCGGGCGAGCCGGTGAGCCTGCAGCTCACATCCAGGCGTTAGCGCCGCGAGTGGCTCCCCCGATATGGCCATGGGCATTGGTATACATGCTGCACAAAGATCTGCGAAGCAGAATCGAGTTGACTAAGAAAATCAATATAGCCCGGAATTTGTGGTCGACATCTTTCGTGAAGTTTTGATCAAACGTCTGCTTTTTGTTCGAATCGTGTACAAGTTTTAATCATATCGATATTTCTGATCGATGTATTTTTTTTTTCTGACAGTGACTTCCTTTACCTGTTTGGAGAACGTCTTCACGTGCTGCACGTCCCTCGGCTGCACGTTTCGGTGCACGTCCCTCGGCTGCACGTCCCTGAGCTGGACGTCCCCCAGACGCACGTCCCTGGCCCACGCCGCTGCTGTAACAAACAGGCTGCGAGCAGCGGAGCCCTGCACATAACCGTACGTAAGCCGTGTACATGGCAACGGCTTACGACAGTTGTTACACGGACGAAAAAAGATTCGTGTTTGCAACTAATTAATTGTAGGTAATTTCCCGACAAGTTAATTGCGCCGGCGATACTTTGGTTGCGCCAGCAAACAGCAGAAAAAAAATAGTAACGAACTTCTTGCTGGCGCAAATAGTTCCCCTAACTACATTTTATTCCCACAACCAAAATTAATCGCTTGTCTGCGGAAGTCAACGAAAATTCGTCGCGAGCAAGAAAATCATTTCTCGCCGCGTAAAGTAAGAGCAGGTAAAAAAATCACGATGGAAAAGAAATGACAGCATTCTAAAAAAATGGCACCGTCCAAAATCTTGTAATTTAGCAAGATGTATGGGTAAAACGCCCACTTTTGAGAATAGTGTGATTTAAAAAAAAAAAAAACTGCATGTGATTTCTCAGCGTGTTGCCTGCACTCACCCTCCTTCGGTTATTGCTACGCACCAGGCCGCCACGACGAGTGACTTTGTTGCGGTAATGGCCCCCGTCATCCCGCGCTGCGTATCTCCTCGCGTAAAAAGGAATGGAAATCGGCGGGGCGTCGCGGACAGGACGGGAGGGGACGGTCCTGGAGAGGACGGTCCTGGAGAGGACGGTCCTGGAGAGGACGGTCCTGGAGAGGACGGTCCTGGAGAGGACGGTCCTGGAGAGGACGGTCCTGGAGAGGACGGTCCTGGAGAGGACGGTCCTGGAGAGGACGGTCCTGGAGGACGGTCCTGGAGAGGACGGTCCTGGAGAGGACGGTCCTGGAGGGGACGGTCCTGGAGGGGACGGTCCTGGAGGGGACGGTCCTGGAGAGGACGGTCCTGGAGAGGACGGTCCTGGAGAGGACGGTCCTGGAGAGGACGGTCCTGGAGAGGACGGTCCTGGAGAGGACGGTCCTGGAGAGGGCGGTCCTGGAGGGGGCGGTCCCGGAGGCCCACGTCGACTGCGATCGGCCGCGCCTGACGGAAGAATGCAGCCCGCGACGAGCCGAGGCCGCTTTCCGGGCCTTCCGAGAGTGGAGCAGGAGCACTCCGGAATGGAGGGACCTGAAAGGGGGGGGGGGGCACTCGGGGCGGGGGAACACACGGGGGGCAGGGCGCGGGGTTCGATTACAGCAGTCGTCGGCTGGTGAAAAGCTTAATGAAGCAGGGTTGACCCCCACCCCCCCACACGTGTGCAGAAACTAAGCCGCCTGACGGAGAAAATGCGGTGCATTTCATGCTTGTTACAGCCCTTTAAAAAAAAAATAAAGCGAGTCGAGTGCTTCAACCCGCGACGGTCTCTGCTCTGTGCCTGCAACTGATGCTGGCATTGACCAACGTATCGCGCAGAAATGCGAACAGGGGGTGGGGGGAATTCTTTGCTGGGGGGGGGGGGAGATGAGGATGAGAGCGGCACTGTCAGCAGAATAAGCCGTAGGGTCGGGGGGGCCGGGGGTGGGGGCGGCGGGGGCGGCGGGGGCGGCCCTTGCGCTGGATAGTCTTCCTATGGCCGCGTCTGCCCCTTTGTCTATCTGACGAGCCCTCCAAGTAGGGGCCGCTTGCCGCGCCTGTAACGGTGCCAGTGTGTTGCTCCCTTGAGCCAGACGGGTTTTATTCCAAGCAGTGACTTTTTCTTGTTCCGGGTGTGGTGAAGGGGTTAAAAAAATAAAAAGAGGGCTCAGCAGCACAGTCAAGATAGGAGGAATTTATTTTATTTCGACATCCAGACCAACATAACAGTCTCAACAAAAGTTTTCCCAAGCCCTCGCTCGCCTCTCTCGCATCTTTACCACTATAAACATCGCCACCTTCGTGAACAGCCACCACCACTTATCACAAACGTCCGCCGTCCCCGTTCCAATTCAAAGTCTTTTGCCGAACAGCTCCACAAGCATTACGTTTTGTATACACGATGCATAAAAGGTTGCGCAACGTCCCAGTTCAACATTAAAGAAAAACTTAAAATAATATGCTGAAGAAGTATGTATGCAATTGCAGTATGCATCAGCGTGGATCACTGAGAGCCGCCAAGCACAAACAGGAGGCTTGCAGGTGCTTTCACCGAAACATTGAGTTTCCAGGAAGCAGCTGGCAGCAGCTGTTCTGTTTGCCACAAAGTACTGGGATTTTAAACTGACGCTCACTGAAAGTGTATACTGGAAATGTGTAGGTTTATTTAATAACAAATTCCCACGCATCTCCTTTATCTTCCTCAGAACTGATTTAGTCTCCCGGCAAACCAAAAAATAAATACAATAGAAATGAACGCAAGTGTATAGGAGTGTAACGGATACGCAGCCACTGCACTGCGACTGCTTCGTACAACATGTCGAACTACAGGATTTCCAGGTGTGTGTAATCAAAAGAAAACTGTAACAGCTACAGGTTAGTAAGTAACATAATTATCCTAACAATTTGTTATTTCCTGCTAATGTGCTTTGGCTGTTCTCTATCTGAGAAAGACACATTTCTTAATCCTGGGTACATCTAAAAAACATGAAAAACAAAATGACGGACATACTAGAAGTACCTCGTAAATTTGCGGAACACCAAAGTAAAGAAACTAGGGATCATCCGTAAAGTACGTCGATTCTATTGTCGAAATGGCAGGCCGGTATTGGCCAGGCGGAGGCGCCTGATGGGTAGGCAACACGGACGTCTGCATGCATGCGTGTCATGCGGGCTGGCCTACCCTAGCATTCGCAGGCGCTCGGCGTCGCTGAGAGAAAATTCAGACGCACTTTGGAGACGACGCCCATCCTAGTAATTTGTTTAAAACTAAGAGAGTTTAGTAATCCGAATTATAAACTCTGTACAGGATAGAAACAGTGACCATCCACGAATGAATTTTGTAGAAAGTAGGACACCGCTTTTTATTAAAGAAAACATCTTTGCTCGAAGACCTCTGAAGATGTCCACCTTTCTAAAGTTACTTTAACGTGGCAGAGATCCACATAGAGTAGAATGATGTCACTGGATACACGTATGAAACTGTAAGGAAACAAATGTTTTCTTTGAGGAATAGCTTAAACATAGAAAAGCACACACATTCCTATAATAATTATGAGTCACTTCGCAGCAACGCACCGAAAGTCGAAGTGAAATTTCACTTGCTTCGTTCGTAAAATGAATGAATCTATAACTACGGCTTACACACAGAGTAGGACGCTTTTTAAAATTACATTTATCTTAAATGAAATATCGGGGCTGTTCGTTAACTATCTAACTTCTTGCAGATTGTAAAACAGTCAACTAACATATTGTTTAAAAACGGAGTTAAAATAAACTCACATTAACTCTGCCAGGGTCGTTTTTTCCAGTACGAGAAAATAAACGAACGGCCCCGGAACAATGTTAAACAATTTTCTTATAAACATAGCGCACATCCTTAGACGAAACATCCAAACCCTTATGGCTGCATGGCACTCCTCATAAATAGAGCCCTTAAAATTGCAGCATACTTAATAGCTAAATAGAGACGCTCACAAGAACACACACTTTTGCATTTAACCAGCCAGCGTCTACCCCGACAGACCGGGGTTACTATCAAAGTATGTATTAATTATTAATAATGACACAAAGGTGGTCCAGCTTCAGCCTTCTACACACTTCGCAGCCATAGGCATACTGACACAGGCCACCATTCAGCGCACAAATAATAGCTTTCAACCATGAAAGCTCACTCATCAAAATCTTATTGAGCTCGCTGGGAAGAATAAAACAGTCAGAATTCACAAAATGTGCGAAGAAAATGTTGAATGATAGAAAAGACAGAATTCCTGTCCCACTTCACATTTTTAAAAATGCGACGAATCTAAATAATATCAATGCAAACCAAGTTATACCTTAATGTACATAATCAACTATGAACAGCTGGAAATTTTCGTGGGAAACATTTCCGATCTGAACATTTAACTGTAATTTCAGATATGGGTGATCTCTGGAAAAATGCTGAAGTCATAGCGAGCTTACATAAAATTCAATTAATGACTTTTTTTTAAAAAAAGATCACATCTCTTAACTTGTTAAAGTGATGAATGGAACGTAATCACATTCTCCGATCGCATTAAACGCAATAACTGGTTGCCTGTTACAATCAGGCTCTTGGATTATGCCCCTACGTTGACTGTGATTTGGGGAGTTGTTGTAACATTGTGCGGATGAGAGGGGCAGTGGCACAAATTGTGTTACCTATTTAGTTCAGAGTGCTATTCCTACAGATTCATATAAAATAAACTAATGCCCTCGAAGGCGTTAAATATGGAACAGGATAGGCGCAAGGGTGACAATCGATTTAAAGAAACGGAGACTTTTCTGTTGAGTCCGTCATCGCAAGAGCTTAGAAATGAACAACAGACTAGAATTGGGTTGCTAAGACTAACATTCGCATCACAAGCATATCTTTGGGTGAAGGGAACGTCACAGAACACGCTAAATGTACACAAAAGCTTCAATAAGAGAGTACTCTGGCCTGGCCGTTCAGTCAAGGAGGGCGCAAGCTCACACAAGTCTCTCTGCCGCCACACATATGAGCTATGTACAAGTAGAAGTTTGTCTTTAGAATGTACAGCGATGTACTACACCATATTATTTGAAAATGCACGAGATATAATATTGGTACTTAATTCTATCGGGAGAGTCCATGGTATAACTGAACTTTTGGTAAAATCAGTTCTAGACTGTTTTGTTTGCACACAATACTTGGATCAAGGTTCCATTACTCTTTGGCAATTGTTTAAGGTAATAAATTTGACTCACAATATTTTGGAGAGCACCCTGCCTGCAACAGCACCATACTATACGCCTGACATTATTAACATATTTTGCAGTCCCATGCATTCTCTTGCACGGGAACGCCAACGGTCACAAATCGACTTCAGGCTGGAGGTGGAGGTGCCGATACCGTATCTACACTGGTAAAACTTAGGCGTAACCTTATGCTCTATTATTCAGGCGTCAAATAATTTTTTCAATATTTTTGAGAGGATTCAAGAGAAAGGGGTCACAAGCCTTTTTTAAACAATATTTGAGGAAGACCATTGTTTTTTTAAATCGAAAAGAAAGACTAGTCAGCTGGGGCATTGGCTAAATTATTTCAGATGCAAAAATGATCCCATTTTCAGAAATGTAATAGAATCTGCTGCTTTATTTAAATTTATTCTATCCATAAAAAAAACAGACTAAAATATTAGAAATGTGAATTTCGGTTAAATTTGAGACTTTACACCTCTGCAAACCGTAGAAATCAGGTAGGTTTACGCCTTAGTTTAACCATTGTAGCACGGAGCAACCGCCTACGGAGACAGTAAGAGAATAGCTGGAAAAACACCGAAAGCGACCCGAAGACGACAGGGGTGATGCGGGAAAGCCGACACGACGGCTGCGGCCTTCAGCCTCCACCCGCTGTCCTGGTATATAGATGTATATATATATATATATATTTATGTACACCCAAACACAACATTGACTCCACTACACACGAGATAACCAGAGTTTTGCACAAGTTTTACAGCGCGGTCTCGGTGCACGTGCGCTGTCCGCTGGGTCCGTTGTTGACCAGGGTGTAGTGGCTGGACTCGCCGCCCCCCGTAGGCCGGTGGTTGATCCGTTGGCCGCGCCGGGTCTTGCTGGGGCCTCCGCCGTTGAGGAACAGCTCCCGGAACGTCTCCCGGAACTGGCGGGACATTCCGCAGTAGATGGCGAAGTTGATGGGGTACGAGATGATGATGAAGAAGTTGGTGAACAGGATGAGCGTGTTGACGATGGTGTAGTTGAGGAAGTCGCGGACGCTGGATGAGATGATGTGCAGGGTGGTGACGACGGCCAAAGGGATCTCCACCATGAGGAACACCTGCGGGCAGACGGTCTCGTTAGCATCACGTCAACACCTCGAGATTGGAGAACGGCACAGGCGTCGGGTGATAAAGGACTTGAAGAGGGTCACAGGACCTTTTTTTTTTTTTTTTTTTTGAAATGGGGAATGAGGAAATTAGTGGTACACTGTAAAATATGTTCGTCAGATGGCGAGAAAAGATACGACGATTGACTGATCACCTGAATATTTCGTCACTGTACGACGTTTATTCGTCACGTGACCAGAATTCGTGTAACGGATGGATCGTCACATCTGAGCGAAGTGGAAGAAAACATACTTTTGTAGCTGTTTGGGCCAAAATATTTTAAGCGACGACGTACTCGTCACTTGTCTTTGACGACTTATTTGTGTTTCAGTGCACCTTAAACAGGCCCGGCCTTTGTGTTAGGAAGATATAGTAGAAATATTGTGGAATTTGAATAACTAGAAGTGAACGGGTGCGGCCAGGATCGCTCCATCACATCATTGCCATCCTCTGGTCTAACTCAAGTCTCAAATCTTAAATGTGAGACCGGGTTTTCAAAACAGCCTCCTCAAGTCCCCTACGATGATTATGGCCCCGTCCCCAACGTGACTCAACACCTACCGCCACCACCACGATGAGCATCAGCGTGGTGCAGTTGGAGTCGCGCAGCTTGCGACACTCGCTCTTGCGGTTCTCCTTCAGCAGCTTGTCCCGCTTGTCCTGGGCCTGGCGCAGCGCCTTGAACAGCAGCACGTTGAGCACCACCAGCGAGATGCACGGCGTCAGGTGCACGAACAGCACGCGGAACATGTAGTAGGAGAAGAAGTACACGTCCATGGTGAGCACGTCCGTCACCCAGTAGGCCATGTCCACCCGGCACACCATCACGTCGGGGTTGCCCTCCCAGGTGATGATGAGAGGCCGGTAGGTGCGGTCGAAGAGGCGGGGCGCCTGGTGGCAGGCGGCGCAGAAGAAGATGATGCCGATGAGCTTGAGCACGCGGGGCATGCTGCAGTACGTCCGCGCCACGGGGGCGTGGCACACGTAGATGTAGCGCTGCAGCGCCAGCGCCAGCGTCAGCCAGATGGACGCCGTGTGGAACATGGCGGGGAGCACCTGCGGGCAGAGTCATGAAGGTAGTGAGACTGGTGAGACTACAGCTCCAACCGTAGGACCCAAACTATAGTTTTTTAAACTGTAGTTTTACTGAAGTTTAAATGCACTTAACGCGTAAAACTAGAGCTTATCCTAAATAACTCGTAATTTTTCTGAACTTCAACTACAGTTTTCTGTACAAAAACTACAGTGAAACTGAAGATTCCTGGTGTACATCACACCGGAGTTCGACTCAGCGCGGCGCCAAGATGACAAAAACACGATTACATGACCTTTTCTGACTGAAAGCGCAGAAGATGTGAGTTGAGGTGGCCACCATGAGGCATTCCACTAGATACCTCTTTTTTCGTCAGGGAAGGCCATGCGATCATGTGATCAAGTCCTGGCGTCAATATGAGCCTAACTCAGGTCACAAATCTAGAATGCAGAAATGGAAACTTAAAAAAAAAAAAAAAAACACTTATGACTCACACTATGACGACGGCCCACTCTCACCTCGTTCATGGCGGTCCAGGCGAAGCAGGCGCTGACGGGTGACAGCGGCTTGTAGTGGTTGCCAAAGGTATACATGTAGAAGAGCCAGGGCGCGGGGAAGAGCAGCGTGAACATGTCGGACAGGGCCATGGCCATGAGCACGGCGTTGGTGGATGTGCGCATGTGGCGCTTGGACAGCACGACCACGATCAGCGTGTTGGCCACGATGGTGACGACCAGGAACACGGGGGTGATGAAGCCGTACCTGCGGGGCCGAGCGTCACAGCTTAGCGGATACCACTCAAGAACAGCGCAGGGGGAGTGTGAGAAATTGTGCGTTCGGAACCTCGCATTTTCGGTGATAAACGCGTGATTTCGCATACTCTTCTCAGCGTTTCTCCTGTTACGAATTATTCTTACCGAGTTATTCCATTCAAACCGGGCCACTTTTTTCCCGGTGGCCGTCTCAGAAATGTATGGAAGATTAAGTCTCATTACAGCTACCTAGACCTGTGGGTCAATTTTGTGAATCTAAGTCTTTACGCTCATGCACATTTTCAGCGTTTTGGATATTTTCGGGGCATTCGGACCCCTTTTCTTTCATTCTGATTTTCAGCCGGGACTCTGAAAAACTCTTATTCCAGATGAGGCGTCGTGTGAGAAGGAGTACGAGAAGTATCGGACCGTCCTCAGGGCGTGAAATTTGAAAGCTCGTCAAAACGGTGCAAACAGCGCACAAAGGCAAGGCGGTGGCAATACTCACATGGGCCGGGCGTACTCCAGCGGCAGCTCCTTGGAGATGTTGAGGTAGTGCGGGATGGGTGCGGGCGTGGGCATAGCCATGCCGCACATGCTGCCGTTGGTGGTGTTGGCCGCCATGGTGCAGTTGATGACGTCCACGTCGTCCGGGATCTCCGTGGTGCTCACCCTACGGGCGAGAGAGAGAGAGAGAGAGAGAGAGAACCGTTACCGTTCGCTCTTCAATATATGTTTTATTGAATGCTATTTTGGGGCTGCCCGTTTGTGATTATTTGACGTGAAAAACAAATGAATCCATGGAAAAATGTGGGTGTCGAGAAGTGATTATTAGTGATTACACACACCGGATTCATCCCCCCTCGTCATTCCGTCGATACATAATGCACATAGCTCATGTACGAATTTGTACACTTACATTTTGTGTGAAGTCTCTTACCTTCCAAAATGCGACCATGATTATGACCCTTTCATTCTGAGTGATGCTTTATTCAGCGGCCGAGGTCCGCGCTTCCCGCCCCGGAAGATCGCGCGCGGCAGAGCTTTCCCTCTGACAGCTTTCCCTTTCCCTCTGACAGCTTTCCCTTTCCCTCTGACAGCTTTCCCTTTCCCTCTGACAGCTTTCCCTTTCCCTCTGACAGCTTTCCCTTTCCCTCTGACAGCTTTCCCTTTCCCTCTGACAGCTTTCCCTTTCCCTCTGACAGCTTTCCCTTTCCCTCTGACAGCTTCCCCTCCGTATGGCCAGAGCCGTGGCCAGCTTTCCCTTTCCCTCTGACAGCTTTCCCTTTCCCTCTGACAGCTTTCCCTTTCCCTCTGACAGCTTCCCCTCCGTATGGCCAGAGCCGTGGCCGTGTGCGGCCGCATAGAAATCAGCCCCCTTATCCGACCCATTTACAATTCAGATCCGAGACGCGCCGTATTAGGTCGTCCGCCGAGCTTCTTCCTCCGGCCTGCCTCCTCCAGACGGGCACCGCCACACACACACCACCTGCACCGGCCTCGAGACCCTCTAAATCACTCCTGCTGCAAGCGCACAGCGGTTTAAACTCATCAAAATTTGAGTTTTTGATTTCTTTTCGGACTTTTTGTAGGGTTTATATTGATTTCTTAGGCACGAAGTAGCCTTATAGACTTTCAAGCATGGCCCCAAGGCCCGGGTGAAGGGGGGGGGGGGAGGTTTTTTAAGTCTAATTTTTTATTTATGGCGCCTCGTAGCACCCACCCCCCGCTCTGGTTCCAAGTTCCAAGTCCCCCCGTGTGCAGCGGTGTCGCGGTGTCCCACCGGGCGGAAAACCTGTCAGCCAATCAGCGAACAGCGCGGGCCAGAGGGGGTGTGAGCGACGAGCGCTGATTGGCTGAGAACGCTCATCACGGGACGGGTCTAGCTAGAGGGCGAGCGCAGGTCAAGCTGAGGGCAGGCCAAGGTCAAGCGAAAGGCTAGTGAGTGGAAGGGCGCCCCCACACGGCGAGAGATGAACAGAACAAACGCGATGAGATTGTCAGTGGAGCGGAAGGGATCCAGGCAGGGATCCCGCCGGGCTCCGCAATCACAGGTCGGAATCTCGTTTTCTTTTCGGAAACGTAAAAGGTTACTTTTTTTTTTCATCTGACAACCTCTCGTTTCACAAAAGCAGCTTTTGCGTGGCGCGCTGTTCTTATTGCAGCAGAGCTCGGCACTGCGGGATGTCAGACGACGGCGCTACGGTGCTTGCTACGTCACGCTGTCAGGTCGTCCCATCAGGCTCTTCTCGTCTTCTGTTTCTCCTATTCGCTCAGCAAAACCGTATTTCCCGGAGTATTCTCTGTTCGGGCTACGTCTCACGGTGCCGCACCGCAATGCTTCTGTACTGCACACTCAGCTGCCGCCGCTGCCGCCGCTGCCGCCGCTGCCGCCGCTGCCGCTGCTGCCGCCGCTCCCCCCACCGCCGCCGCTTCTGTTGCAGGGAGTGCGGCCACGTTAACCCTTTTGTCTGCCTTCCCTCGGAGAAGAAATGACTTAAGCCCGCAGCCAACCGGAGCCTAGCCTAGCCTCGGGTTTCGGCTGTCGCCGGGAGAGTGCTTGTCGCACGGCACGGCGGCAGGGGCTGTCAGGTTAGCGACGCGTGCGTGCGTGCGTGTGCGCGTGCGTGCGAGGTTGGGCAAACTAATGTTGAGTTGTCTATAGACAGTGCGCCATCCGCAACGAATCTCTTTGTTGGAGCAACTAACGTTTAGCTGGTGCAACTAACAAAGAATTCCCACCCAAAAAATTTAGTTCTCAGAACAAGCATTCACTGCTCGATTTTTTTTCCGGAATTTGTCGTGAATTCTAAGTATTTTTTTTTTCGTGAAACAGTAGATTTATTAAAGTTTGTGAATTTGAATTTCTCCCCCTCGGCCCGACTTAAAATTCGACTTAAAGTCCTGTGGCGTGTGGTACGTTTGTGTCGGGGCTGGGTGCGGGTCGGCTACGCGGGCTGCGCGATACGCCCGACTCGCTACGACCCGCTACTCCACAGCGACAGCTCACTTTGCCGCTCCGAATGTTCGCTATTACATCGCCTGCCAATCGGCGCTCAAACGTCGCCCTAAATAAGCTGCCAAGCAGCGGGACGGCTGACCTAATGGCCACGCCGAGGCGCTCGATTGCTTTCCTGTCTCACTTTGGCCCTCATTTTCCGCTTCGTCTTCTTCTTCTCCTTCTCCTTCCTCCTCGCGGCGTTCAACGCGGAAAACTGTCCCCCGCGCGGAAGAAGAAAGTCAAAGCGCCATCACCTTCCGCCCCGCCCACCCGCCGGCCCACCGGGGGAGAGGTGGCAAAAGTTGAGGACAAGTCCCGCAACAAATCGACTTTCGAACGGCGTTCCGTCATAGGGGCCCTGCCGGCATGGGAAGCGAGAGAGAGAGAGAGAGACAGAGAGAGAGAGAGAGAGAGAGAGAGAGAGAGAGAGAGAGAGAGAGAGAGAGAGAGAGAGAGAGAGAGAGAGAGAGAGAGAGAGAGAGAGAGAGAGAGAGAGAGAGAGAGAGAGAGAGAGAGAGAGAGAGAGAGAGAGAGAGAGAGAGAGAGAGAGAGAGAGAGAGAGAGAGAGAGAGAGAGAGAGAGAGAGAGAGAGTGAGTGAGTAAATGTGACCAAAATCTGCAGAATTTCGATGAAAATCTTACGAGACTCCAGAATTTACAGCACCGCAATTTCGCACCTGCTCCCACCCCCGCTGTGGACGGTCTCGAATAAGAAACTATGGCCCGGCGGCTTGGCTTACCGTGCGACCTCCAGTCTCTTCCACACTTTCGCCCCCTCTCTTATCGTGGAAGGAATACTCTTTTTGGTGCAGATGTGAAGGTAAAGGGGTTGGGGGGTGGGGGATGGAGGTAATCCCATACGGCTGGGTAGGCAGTCCACAATAAGAGCAGTGGGGGCTAGAGAAGTGGTCTATAAACTGCGTCACGGGGAAGGGAGGGGGGTGGGGGAGGAGGGGGCTGGTGTTCACGGTGCCACCCTGCGGAGGTGTGTATGAGTGTGTGTGTGAACGTCATAAACGTCACCTTCATTTCCAATTTTGACAGCAGCACTCGCAGCGCTGCTCCAGCACGTGGGGGGGGGGGGGGGGGGCTAATGGAGATTTATCTCGTCGTATCTAACCCCCCCCCCCCCCCACGCTGGCTTACACGGTATCCATCCGGTCTATGTTGTTGCTGGACGTTTCCCCGTAACCCTCCCCCCCACAAACACACATACACACACTCGAGATACCGGGACCGGGAATCGACCGCTCCAGAAAAAATATCGTTGCCTTCGATCAAGGTTAGAGAATGACCCCGAAAATTGTAGCCTTTAAATATTTAAGGCCGTGTATAACATAGGCTGCTTGTAAGACTCCGCCGCTATTTCCCTCGAACGAAGAATGTACAGCGAGAAAGCGTTGAAGGCCTCGGCCACCGTTTGCTCTGGGTGTGCGGGATGCCGCAGCAGACGACTGGATGACGTTAACGCCCCCACAGCAACAACAAGCTTTGGCTATTCGCAGCACGCGCGGCGCCTGCAGGGTAAATAGTGAGCGGCTGCGGTGTTTGCCCTCGCAGGAGACCGAGCAGGCGGCCGGGGCCGCGTCACCGGCACGCAGAAAAATTATTAGTTGTCACAATTAATTTGTTCGCGTTGACTTTTGGACGACCTACAGTAGTTGTGAGATTTCGTTGGAGCAGCTATAAGTCAGTTACGTCTGCGAAAGTGGTGAACAAGACTTTTCGCTGACGCAGCTGACTTGGTCGGGTGTTTCAAGTACTTACAAGGTACTCCAGATGGGTACTACGGCGGTACGATGTAAACGACGAGGAATAAAGTTGTGGCGTTGCTACTGAGCAACTGAGGCTGCTCCACTACTTCTTTAGATCTCCCTTATTGGTCTATAGCAATTTAAACAAAATTTGAAACATAAAATATTTGCCCTATGTCGCACCACACCCTAATTCCTCGTTAACAGTGTTACGGAACTGTGCCCCCGTGCTTCCAAGGTGAGAGCCAATTACTGCGTCGCTCCTCGCTTCACCGGCTGAGGCTTCGTCAACCGTCCTGGAGGTTCCGAAAAACACACGGCAGTCAGACAGTCAGTCAGTGTTGTTGCCAGGAAGAAACTTCCGGCAGATTCGACCGACTTGGGATCTATTCCGGGAAGCCGGAGTCGTAAGGGCCGCACGGATCACTGGTGTATTGCTAATGACCCAAGGCAGCAGGGACACAGCACGAGAGAGAGAGAGAAACTTGTTACTCGGTGTGTCTGTGTGTGTGTAGGAAGGAGACACAACAGGCACTACTGTCTCCGCCATTGGCTCCGCCTGGCTCCCTCGGGACCCAGTGGATAGTGGTGCCCCCCCGGTGCCCTCTCTGCCTTTAAAGCCCTTTGGCTACAGTGCTCGCTGCCGCTCTAACGGCTCGTGATTGGTCGGCTGGAAGCCACTGTCCACTAAACCCCCCCAATTCTCCTCGGCCAGTCCAGACGGAGGGCGGAGGGCACCGGAAAGCCGCGATAAAATGACAGCATCACGGGCCCCCACGGGCCCAGTAGGCTCGTGCCGTAGGATTTCACTTTCAGATTTCCAAAGATTGAAAACACCTACGCTGAGTTGGCCCAGGAGGTTTGCGATGTGCTTATACCATCGGCGAGGACAGCGAGTACAATACGTTGTGGGGAAATCTGGAAGACAACGTTAAGCGGACCGTCCCATTATCATCGTATATATATATATATATATATATATATATATATATATATATATATATATATATATATATATATATATATATATATATATATATATCTCTATATATATATATATATATATATATATATATATGTATATATATGTGTGTGTATGTGTGTGTGTGTATATGTGTATTCGAAAGAGAGAGAGAGAGAGAGAGAGAGAGAGAGAGAGAGAGAGAGAAAGAGCTGAGCGAGGGTGCTGGTGGAGGATGAAGATATTAAATTTCATTGTTCCAAGTTGGTTCTTTCAAAAGTTTTCAATTAATTCCAACGCTTGCAATGAAAAGAGTGACCCCCTCCGGGATAATAAGCCGTGGTCGCCGCCGCTCGGAACGAGTGAAAAAATGGAGGGGGAGGGGGGGGGGTCCTGGGAGAGAAAAGCCAGATAGGACGACAAGAAGTACTCCTTCACGTGCTCTGTTGTGACTGACGTCGCGCGAATTTACTCCTTTCCGAACGCGATACACATTCCCCCTCTCTATATGAACCGCGCAGTGATGACGACAGAGACCCGAACGATGAGGGATTTCCAATCTTCTTTCTCTCTATATATATATTTTTCGTGCTTTTTTTTGTGTTTTTGTTATATCAGTGTCTGCTACATGTAAAAGCCCCCCTTTGCAAGGCTCCGATACGAGAGGGCCGCGCGCCGCTAGCTCCGGCACACCGGGGCCTGCAGGGGCCTGCCTCCCTAGACCTGGAGGGGAGGGGGAGGGGGAGCGGGGGGAGGGGGGGTTACGACGGAAATAAAAAGGAGATGAAAGACATAACAAGGGCCGGCGCCGTGCCCTGTGCGCCGCCGACCGCCCTTGGCCCTTCACAAACAGGACGGACAATTTGGGGGCTGGGGGGGGGGGGGGGGGGGGATGTAAAAATGACTTAAAAGTGGCGGGGCGGTCTCGCTCTCCTTAACGGGGGGCTGGCAAAGGCAAAGATGTATGTATTTCTATATCTATATATATATCGTGTCTTGTGAATGTGCGGCGGAGCAGGCGCCTGTGAAGTCGGGGGTAGGCCAGCCCGCCGCACGCCGGCGCGTCCGCGCTGCCTACCTGCCAGGCGGTCTGTGACCCCAGGCAGGGCCGGCAGGGCGCTACACTGGGAGGAAACGATGAGTTGACTATTGTCGCCTAGTTCTTGGCGGGGGTCAGTACGAATGGATTGAGGGAGGCCGGTTTGAAAAATTTCAATTTCCTTTCGGAGCAATATCTTAGCTTGGCGCCGCGCTATTCTCTCGCAATTGGGTCACGTATGGCCGCTATGCGGCTGATGTGAGTTACGGGGGCCGTGGATTTGACCTTGAAAGGACATTGAAAGTGCGGGGTCGCATGCGACCATCTGTTGTGAACGAAACAAAAGAGAGGAAAACGCAGAAAAATCACTAGCTATCGCAACGAATTTGTTCGCTGATTTTTGGACTATTCACATATTTAGTAGTGGAGAACTGAAATTTCGTTGGGGCTACTAAAAGTCAGTTGCGTCAGCAGAAGTCCCCCTTTCGCAACTCAACATGTCGCTTGTCCCAAATTCCAACAAACAAATTCGTTGTGAGCACCAATAACTTTTGTGCGTGAAGTTAGTGGAGGTCTCAACGCCTCGTATCGGGGATCGGCGGTCGCCGGGCCTGTTGGCGCCGTGGGGCGGGGCGGGGCGGGGCGGGGCGGGGCAGCCTAGGCCTCGTCCCCGCGGGTAACGACGGGGAGGCCCTAAAACGTTAGCGCGGCATGTTTTGCGGCTCGAACCGCTCTAGTTATATGTCCCGCAGACACGATGGCTAGGCTTCCGGCTAGGCTTCCGTCTATCTAGTGGAAGGTTAGGCATGTAGAGCGTGGATCGTCGGATAATGCCACCGAGATTCAACAGACTGATGATCAGCGCCTCATAATCATGAGCGGGAAGGGGAAGACGCTGGTTTGAAATCTCGTCGGCGCTCACCGCAACAGGACAGCAGCGGAGACAGTAGAGCCGGGGGGGGGGGGGGGGAGCAGCGACATGAGCAGCAGCAGGGTAAGTGCCCTGGGACGTCCTTGGGAGGAAAACGGCAGGCAGGCGCAGGGTGCTTTCTCTCTCTCTCTCTCTCTCTCTCTCTCTCTCTCTCTCTCTCTCTCTCTCTCTCTCTCTCTCTCTCTCTCTCTCTCTCTCTCTGCATCCGGGACACACTGACTGTGAAATGGCGAGCAGAAGAGATAGAGTAGACACACACACACACACACACAGACGGTGAAGCTAGTAGTGAGTGAGAGCAGTGGAGAGAGAAAGAGAGAAAGAGAGAGAGAGAGAGAGAGAGAGAGAGAGAGAGAGAGAGAGAGAGAGAGAGAGAGAGAGAGAGAGAGAGAGAGAGAGAGAGAGAGCAGCGGCAGTCAGGAGCCATTCGGCGAGCTCATACATACGTTACGCATAAATCCTGCCAGAGTATAAAGGGCCTCGCCTAGATCAACCTCAGCAGACGCCATAGCGCCATAGCGCGCCTGCCGCTCCAGCGAGAGCCGAAGATGCTGCCGTGCTGCCGCAGACCAAACCCACGCACTCGCGAGGACCCAGGTTCGATTCCGATATCTACGATGCGACCCTCTGTTTAAATAATTTTCCAAGCTACCTCCTCTCTCTCTCTCTCTATCTCTCTCTCTCTCTCTCTCTCTCTCTCTCTCTCTCTTTCTGTCTCTCTATCTATCTTTCTCTCTTTCTCTCTCTCTCTGTCTCTCTCTCTCTCTATCTCTATCTCTCTCTCTCTCTCTCTCTCTCTCTCTCTCTCTCTCTCTCTCTCTCTCTCTCTCTCTCTCTCTCTCTCTCTCTCTCTCTCTCTCTCTCTCTCTCTCTCTCTCTCTCTCTCTCTCTCTCTCTCTCTCTCTCTCTCTCTCCCCCCATGTCTCCCATTATTCCCGTACGCATGGTGGAAAATCTTTTGAAGTCCCTATCTGCTCCGCCCTGCGCCCCACGCGCTCACGGCTCTTTGAAGTCGGCCTGTGGCCCAATTAACAGCCGGGTTGTTCCTTCATTAGAAGCTCGTTCCCTGATTGTGCGAAGAGGAGGTGGTCGGACGCGTCCCGGGCATTCCGGCCCGCTGCGGGCGGCTACCAAGGCGATAAATTATTTGGTATCAGCACTCCGCAGGCCCCCCCCCCCCGCCCAGCGCCCTTTGACAGGACCAGGACCCGTGCGGTATCCGCAGGAGCCATACCGCCCGTGGCGGAGGGCGGGGCGGGGCGGGGCGGGGGACTCCGTGGTGAGGCATTTAATGACCCAGAGCGAGATAAACAGACGTTTCTATATTTTCCGTTTTTCCGTATCTGGCGGGTTCTGCCCTACGGTCCCGCTCGATAACGGGGAAACTGGGGAAAATGGTCTACCCCTGACGAGACTTTGGTCTGGGCCTCGTGGCGTGAGTTTTAGTCGTCAGCCAACCGTAATGGAGAAAGGTTTTAGAATGACATGTTGTGGGGACGGCTTATACTCGTTTCCCAAACCCTCGTAACCAGGAAAGTCACGGCCGTGATTTTGGCCTCATTGACCATGTTTCGGCGTCATTAAGGTCATTTTGACGTCTTTATTTTCGACAAAAAAAAAAAGACGTCTAAACGACGTCAAAACAACTCCAATAACGTCAAAAGGACGTCGTGTTGACTATCGCGCCCGTGTTCCTTAAGGAATTTCCTCAGAGTGGAGAGACGTCCAGAAGGCAGGCCCGCCTTCGGCAACCTGCTCGTGGAGTTGGACATCCTCATTGACTGCTGACTTGTGTACACACACACACACACACACACACACACACACACACACACACACACACAAGCCCTATTTACTCACGTGATGCCCATGGGGAAGATGTCGGAGGCCGTGGTCGCCGCCAGTCCACCGCCGCCGCCCGCGTCACCTGCGAAGAAGAAGCACGGTTCTGAAGTTCTGTCGGAGCGCTGTTACCTCCCCGGAGAGGCCTGACAAGGTAGGCAACCGCTACTTCCGCATGCACGTCTGTGGTGCGGGCTGGCCTACCCTCGCTCGGCCTCCTTCTCCAACTGTGTTACGAGGCCGCAGCGCAGTGCGGGCCCTCCCCGATATGAGTCCAGCCGCCCCGCCCCGCCCCGCCCCGCCCCGCCCCGCCCCGGGCCGGGCAGCAGAGCACAGCACAGCCTAGGCCAAGGCGGCCGGGGCTCATGCCAACAGGCGCGATGCTGCATACGCTGCATGCCGTCTGCACCGGAAACCATTTATTTGGTTGTTTTTGGCTCGGAAAATCACGCAATATAAAGCCTCTCTCTCTCTCTCTCTCTCTCTCTCTCTCTCTCTCTCTCTCTCTCTCTCTCTCTCTCTCTCTCTCTCTCTCTCTCTCTCTCTCTCCCTCTCTCCTCGTTGGTAGTTATATGGCCGTTTGTTTAATAGCCGCCCCATGCGAGGCGGCGGGGCCCGGCTCTGTGCCCTCCTCTGACAGGCGTCGCCGTCAGCCCCACTCCTATACGGAAGTCCGGGATTTTAACTCCCCCTCCGCCTCTTGCCTGTCCCGTGCCCTTGAGACCGAATACACACGTTTTGCATCCGCATTGCGACCGTCGTCCTGGAATTCAATTTCGATCATGCCTTTTGGCACGCGGCGTGCCGTGGGGGGTTGGGGGGGGGGGGGGGTTGAGGGCGGAGAGAGGCGAGAGGCGCTCTTCTGTCTGTCTGTCTGTCTCTGTATGTCTGTGCTCCCCTAGGACTCTCTAGTCCTGTTATGTACCTATGAGAAAATAAAATTCAAATTCAAATTCAAAATTCAAATTCTCTCTCTCTCTCTCTCTCTCTCTCTCTCTCTCTCTCTCTCTCTCTCTCACACACTCTCTCTCTCCCGCTCCTGGTTTCAAACTACGCAACGCCGCGCTCGATGGAAAACCCGCGAAATATGCAAGAAAAGAAGAAGAAGACGCGGCCGCGATGGCTGCCCGAGACTTTCTGGAGCCGTGGGAGGCCGGACCACTTACTTCTAAATGAGAGTCGACGACAGGCTGAGGGGGGTGAGGGGTAGAAGGGAGGGGGAGGGGTGCGGTAGTCTGCCACGGGCGGCAGCGGCGGCAGCGGCGGCAGCGGCGGCAGCGGCGGCAGCGCGCGAATGGCCTCGGCAAAGCGTGAAAAGCATTTACGACTATGCGTGCCGTGTTAGGGAGTTTATGTCTCCTGCCCCACGCACTCGGACACGAAACAGTCTCTCTCTCTCTCTACACCAGCTCTCTACCAGCCCTCCCCCTTGACTCTCTCTCTCTCTCTCTCTCTCTCCTGACTCTCTCGCCCGGCTCTCTCCGTCAGCTCTTTCTCTCTCTGTCTTTCTCTCCCTCCCTACACGATCTCTCCCTCCACTACCTCTCTCCTAGCTTTCGCCTGCGACATTCTGCCCTGGCTCTCTCTCCAACAGCCCTCTCCTAGATCTCTCTCCTCCGGTGCTCCCTGGACCGGTTCGCCCCCACCAGCTCTCTCTCTTGCTCTCTCCCTGTCTCTGTCTCTCTGTCTCTCCGTCTCTCTGTCTCTCTCTCTCTCTCTCTCTCTCTCTCTCTCTCTCTCTCTCTCTCTCTCTCTCTCTCTCTCTCTCTCTCTCTCTCTCTCTCTCTCTCTCTCTCTCTCTCTCTTGACCTCTGTCCCTAAACCCACAGTAAAAAAAAGAGGGGAAAAAAACCGGGGTATTATTTGAGGCCGGAAACCGGACAGCCACTCACCAGGCCCGCACCACAATAAGGCAAATTCCGGGGGACGCGGGTAGGAGGAGGAGGGGGAGAGGGGCGGAGCGAAATCCTTTGAGACCGCATGGAGCTCTCCTCTATTCTGAAAGCGAGTTCGTGGCGTCAAGAACGATCCCTCTTCCTGCCCCCCCCCCCCCCCCCCCCCCATCACCACTGACACGCATTAAACACGGATCCGCGAGAGAGAGAGAGAGAGAGAAAGAGAGGCAGGAAGTACGCTCTGGTTGTCAAACTACCTGACGAGCGAAAGAAGCAGGATAAGGGAGGCCTCGTCACAAAGGGGCCCCCAGATAGCCGCGGACAATGCAGGGCATATCGAGGCACGTTACAGTCTCGGGTTCGACTGCTGCCTACCCTCAAAAGTTTTCTCCGCTCTCGGCAGAAAAATCTGCGTGTTTTTTCCTTTTCTCCCTTTAAATTGCTCTCGTAGTACATATATTGCTACGCCCCATATCAGCATCAGCCCTCCGGTAAATACAAAAATAATAAACGAAAAATTAAAAAAAAAAAATCCCCAGCCAAACTGTGTTCTGCTGCGCTCGCCCGGCTATCAATGGGATTCTACTTTCCGGCACGGGAATATGCCGGCCGTTCCGATGTGGATTTTCAATGATGATAAAGGGGCTCAACTTTCCCATGGGATAGCCCGGCCGCACCGAACCGAGTTTGACGAGAGAAAAATAAGGAAAGGAGGAAAGAAAAAAAAAGAAATAACGAAAAGGGAAAAAGTCTGTAAGGGTATGCGCCCCACCTCCCCTTTCTCACGAGGCTTGCATACGTAATGCTGCTAGGGTACTTTAAAGGAGGAAAAAAAAACTGGTGGAGAAACATCCTTCTGGACAAGGTCGTCTGTGGTCTGTTTTGCTTTGGAGCTGAAAAGGAAAGGAATTTTTCATCGAAAATTTATTAAATTCAATAAAAAATTGACCGTCTCTAGGAAAAAATTTCGCAAATAGTTGAAAAAAATATTCTATAGCATTCTCAGTGTTGCTGGGCAAAAAAAAAACGGCAAAAATGGGTGGGTCCTACCTCGTCCCAGACTTCCGTCCGGAACCGTTCCTGCTTAACTTCGGTGTTCGGATGGGAACCGGTGTACCAGGAGTTGACCGCCGCTAAGACACAGGCACGACGCAGCCACCTTGGTAGGCAGGCTTCCGCAACGGCCAACATCGCCCCTTCCGCTGACTAGATTTCAGGAGTCAACCCCCTTCGACCAGCCAGTTGGTCTGTGGCCGTGAGGCCACTCCCTCGCGGATTGAGAGGGAGGTAGGATGCCCAGATCGTACACGGCCGAAGCCGATTGTACTCTACTCTTCTACGCCATGTATCCAAGTAGGTGTTGCCCGAATACTCCAGATTCCGAGGCCTTACGCTTGAAAAATGTAGAAGGCCGAACCCTAGGCCTCTACATTTAACTTCTGCCGAGTCTTGGCAAGCACCATTCCCCTGCTCGGGCGTCGAACCACTGAGTCAACGAGTGTATTCAACCTCCGGGGAATGGCCGCGGCCCAACGTCCGCGGTCACTCAGACAACACACTTTGAACACGTTCTTTTGGTATATTTTACCCACCATCCTCGGTGGGCAGACTTCAGAAAAATTTTTACTCCGGCAAAGAGTTGAACCCCGATCCATGCGGTCATCGACCTGTTCGCCAGCCCACTACGCTACGGAGCTACGGTGGAGAGGAGCAGCGCGCTATTGACCCACCATCCTCGGTCGGCAGACTTCAGAAAATTTTTTACTCCGGCAAAGAGTTGAACCCCGAACCTTGCGGTCAGCGACCGGTCCGCTAGCCCACTACGCTACGGAGATATGGTGGAGAGGAGCAGCGCACTATCGATACTTTAGCCACTGTTGTCCCGCAGAGAGCTGCTACGGGGCTGTTCAGATAGCACATAAACACATTTTTGGATTTTTTTTTACCCCCCCCCCCCCCAGTGGACAGAAGTGGACATTTCCAAACTCCCCCCCCCCCTCCACACCGTGCATTGTTCCCCCGTTGAATCTTCTCTGTTGACCGGAGAAAATGTTCTCTAATAATTGAGCAGCGCTCTTTTTACGGCACTTTGAAAATTTTCATATCTGTGTGCTTCACGTCGGTACCCCCCTCCCCCTCCCTCTACTTGTACTTCACACGTCATTCCCACACAACAAACTTATTTTCTCTCAAAACTCAAAGAACGAGTCTGACCTAGAGCGCTGAAGCGTTCTTCATGCCTGTCTTGTTCAAAAGCCCGGCGCCTATGCTGAGGCAAAGTAAGTTCTCACGTCTTCACCGTAATTAGGCCGAAATTGACTTTTTCACATTGCATGCCAGACCCAGGGGCGTAATTAGGGGGGGGGGGGGGGCGAAGGGGCGATCGCCAACCTTTGCCCCCTGAAGGTAGGCACCCCGTAAAGGTTTGCCCCTGAAGGTAGGCAACACCCAAAGCATCGCCCCTCCCTTTCTCGGCACGTTTTTACGCCCCTGGCCGGACCGGAAGTTCCCGCAGCCAGGCCGGCGAACCCGGCGAGTATGGACGGCTCTGGGACACGCGCCTCGGCTGCGGAGTTAGGTGTTACGTGAGTTACGGAGGAGCCGTGTTGCCACCCAAGTTTTACGGCACTTGGTGCGAGGGGGGTTTATCAGCCCGGCCGCCCCCGGCCGCGCCCCCGGCCCGGCTTGTACAAACTCTTTAATGAGATGTCGTATGATTGCGCGCAGAAAGTTGAGAGGCAAGTGTGCCGCGTGGCATTCTACGAGCCGTAAAATTAATCGCCCGGGATAAAGTGGCTTTAGCTTCTTCCCGATACTTTCCGTCTTTTCCCGCGCCGCCCTCGCTCCCCTGCCCGCGGCCAACGTTTCCCGCCTCCCCAAACTCTCATGCTGGCCGACAGATCCATCTCGTCGCTGCTGGGCTGCCGCAGGGCGTCCGGGGTTCGATACCCGCTCCGCTGGGGGCATTTCAGCCGCGCGACGTTTGTCCCCCTGCCGCCTATACCAGGCCGGGGAGAAAAAGGGATTTGGGGGGGGGGGGGGGGGGTGTCCCCTTCTCGGCGCTGCCCGACACAAGGACTTTGTCAACACGCCCAGGCGTTGATGTCGCTCCTCAGACCCTGTACGACAAGTCCGGGGGTGGTGTATGTGTATTGTGTGTGTGTGTGTGTGTGTGTGTGTGTGTGTGTGTGTGTGAGAGAGAGAGAGAGAGAGAGAGAGAGAGAGAGAGAGAGAGAGAGAGAGAGAGAGAGAGGGGGGGGGGATGATCTGATGCGAGGATCACTCTGCCAGCTGGCCTCTGGAGGTCGCGGCGGCTTCATGCCTGACAGAATCATATCACGGAGTATACGCGCATTTTTTCAAACTTTTTTTTTTTGTAAAGCAGTGGCGGGCCCAGGATCCCCCCCCCCCTCCCCCCCTCCTCCCCTCCACTGTGAAGGAACGAGTACTGATCATCATTCAATGCAAGATCATCATTTTTTCAGGATCGCCAGCATGTACCAATATACTGATATCGACATGCCAAGTCTTGCTCATCATATTATCATATTGAAAGAATAATGAACCCCAGTATGATGGTAATTGTAATGGTGGTCATCTTTTCGTTTACAGTGTATCCCAGCAGACCTGTGGCCGCGGCGGCAGGAGAGGGAGCGATGACACGCCGCAAGGCCACGTCACTTCGGTCCCAGGCCAGCGGATTCCTACAGCCTTTGACTGCACTGCGGAGTGCACAACCAGCGTCCTTCGCATCCTACCTCCCCAACAAAAAAAGCGGGTACAAGCGGGTACAAGCGGGAACCAAGCGGGGACCAAGCAGGGACCAAGCGGAGCCCTTGCGGGCACAAAAAGTTTCTAGTGATATGTGATAAATGAGAATGTCAGTGCCACTCCTGTGTCGCGTGGTGGTGGGTGAGGGACGTGACAGAGGCGATGACAGAAATGCACAGAAAAGGAGAAAAAGAGAGAGAGAGAGAGAGAGAGAGAGAGAGAGAGAGAGAGAGAGAGAGAGAGAGAGAAAGAGGGAGGGGGGGGGGAGCAGAACCCACTCAACTTGCGCGGCAGCCCTGCACTAATACCGCCACCCCCTTTGTTTTATAACTTCCGTACTTGTCGACGCGCTGCGGTATCGGTTCGGCCATATTTTACGTCACTCCACCTGCAGAAAGCAGGGAAGGCTGAGGTTGCTTCTTTCTTTTTGGGACATTGAATGTGTCAAAGTATATACTGGAAATTTCCCGCTACCCGGAATGAAAAGGATTGCATATTTAAAAAGAATAAAAATCGGATGAGATTTTTGACAAGTGCACCTGCACCCGTCGGCCTGCAGGTGCAGGTGCACTCCATGGCTTGTGCTCGGCCGGCACGCAGCCGTACAGTACAGCGGCGCCGGGCAGGGCAGCACCCGATCGGTCTGGACTGGAGCCTGGAGGGCTCTCGGCTCGCCCGCTCCAGGCCGCTCCAGGCCACTCGACGTCCCGGCCAGCTCGGTCGTCCAGCCCTGGAGCGAAACCCTTACCGGGAACCGACAGCCATCCGTGACCGGCGGGACGGGACTACTTGTGCCCATGCCGTGCCCATGCCGTGCCCATGCCGTGCCCATGCCGTGTCTCTCTCGCCCTGCAGACTCCAAATCGTCCCACTGGCCGGTGCGCGGCTGACCGACGCCTCGGCCACCTTCGACCCGTCTGCACCCCCCCCCCCCCCCCCCCCCCCGTCCCCCCTCTCCCTCTCTATCTCTCTCTCCCACTCGGTTTGCCGCGAGCGTTAGCAAATTATCTCAGCGCGCCTGCTCTCTGTTTCACGCAGTTTCGCTTCCCATACACCACTTAGCAAATACACACTGTAAACAAACAAACAAACAAACAAACAAACAAACAAACAAACACCAGGAAAGCGTCCGAAAATTTTCACTTTGCACACTTTGCGCAGCAAAATTTCCTAGCTGCGCGAGCTTGTCGCTGTGTCCCTGTGTCGAATCCGAACACCAGGTGTCCGTCTCTTTCTGTCTCGGCCGGACGCGTGAGAGAGAAAGAGACGGAGCTAGTGCGTTGCGGGCTTCCCTACCTTTTCCTTGGCACGGGGCAAATGGGACACCTGGCATGACTGTAACTTCACGTTCCATATGTATTTTCCGAAAGCGTTGTTTTACAATAATAAGGTAGGACGTGAAAATTGCGGAGTTTTTCGAAATGTGAAACGAGACATTTGAGGAATCCCAGACAATTCGTGCTCCAAATATTCCCACTACGCCACGCCACGCCGGGGCTCTCCAGATCGGCAGCGGCGCCGATAGCGGTAATTATACTTTCATTCGTCAATCGTTCGGCTCCGTTCGATGTGTATCGAATTATACCTCCGTGGCCAAAATAGAACATGGAGGTAGGGGAGAGGGCAGGGAGGGAATCGGAATATCACAGAAAGAATCAACGGATGGCTGGCTCCAGTCTCTTTTGTCCCCGCGTTCCTCTCTCATTTTTCTATCGTCCCTCTCCCCCCCCCCCCCTTCCGTCTGGTCCACATTACGGCAGCTTCTTGACCTGACTGGTGGGGGGGGGGCAAAGATTGATTAGCCAAGTCCTGATTACTTTGGCGCAACAATTTGGCGGGGCGCCAGAGTGTGCCTCCGGGGGTCGCCGGCAGAGGGCAGCACTAGATGTCACTTGTGTACAGCCAAATGTTGCCCCCGCGCGCCCCGCGAAAGCTGCCCTCACTGCGACGACTTTGTGAAAATGGCCCGTCCAAGCTCGCGGTCCTCGGGCGGGCAAAAGTCGGGGACGAAACGCGCTCAGGGGCCGAGATCCGAGCAGCTCGATAGCGCAGTCCGTTCTCCGCCTGGCAGGTGCCGGCAGGGGCGGTGGGGGCCAGGAGTTGTGCGGCCCGCGGAGAGGTGGGTAAGCGCTGCCAAGTAGCACAGGGCGAGGGCCGCGAGGCGCCGAGGCATGGCCGAGGCCTGCACAGCCATATCGAGTATTTGCTTCCAGTTTCGTTTCGACTGAAAAAAAAACGCAAAAAAAAAGAGGGGTACACGGGAAAGATAGAGTCGCCGGATTATAGCGAGTTTTTCACTGGTACAGCGAATTCTGACATTTGAAAATGCATCCCAAGATTTTATCGCTGAGTCAGCGGATAGTTTTCGCTTACGGTTTCGTCTGGGTTAGCGAATTATTCGCTGGATCAGCGAAAAAAAATCCGGACACGTAGCAAATATTGTTTTCCGTGTATTGCGCAAAATGGTCCATCACTTCAATTTTGTTCTTTGTGCGATTTTGTTCCTGGAGGAAAAATTGCGTTTTGAAGCCCTCGCATTCCCGCCTCCGTTGGCGTCCCCGCCGCCGTAGTAGCAGCAGCAAACACACACAGAGTCTAATAAGGAACGATGGCCTCTTTTTCCTCAACAAGCGAGCGCAACGAAGCGGTACCTCGAACCGCACGCTCGCACGCACACTTGGCCGCAGTAGAGTTGCCCCTTTTTTCCCCCTCTCTTTCCCGCTCTAAGGGTATATTTGGGGAACAAGCGAAAAGTTAAGAACCTCTGGCTTTTCTTCTCGGTTCCCTCGCTTCCAACTGCCACTTCTGCATCACCCTTTTTCTCTCTCTTGCACTCCAGCTGTATAATAACCCCCGCTCTCTCTTTCTTTCACTCTCTCTCTCTCTCTCTCTCTCTCTCTCTCTCTCTCTCTCTCTCTCTCTCTCTCTCTCTCTCTCTCTCTCTCTCTCTCTCTCTCTCTCTCTCTCTCTCTCTCTCTCTCTCTCTCCCCGTCTCTCTCTTATTCTCATCCGGTAGAGCACCCCTCTCTTGTTTATTCACAAAGAATAAAGTCTAGAATTGTTGAAAAGTCAACACGCCGCGACGTTATTAGAACCTCCAGCTGCTAAAACGCGGTGCAAACGTCATACATCGTTGGATTCCCAAAGGCCAAAAAAAAAAAAAAAAAAAAAAAAAGGTTTGCTGTGCAAAAGCACCTCTAGCTCTCAACACGATTTTTAGTGGAAAAAAAAAACCAAGATGCGTGGTCGCATATTCGCGACTTGATTTTTGTTTTTGTTTGGTCATTTCTCGGTCATTGTCCTGAGCGCGAATGTAATACGCAGGTGTGAAACAAACACTCAATACCCGCACGCACACCGGTAAAACCGGAAGCACAGCATGGGCCAAAGTTGCGAACGGCAAGCGCATATCGGCCCGGGCGGCACTGCGGCCTGTGGTCTGCGGTCATATACAAGTTTGGCCCCGACGTCAGCCAGCCAAATTTCCTGCTTTTAATATTCACCGCCTCTTGGCCTCTCCCTCTCCCTCTCGCTCTTCTCCCTTTCCCTCTCCCTCTCTCCCTCCAGGGTCACGGGCGGTCACAGAAGCGCAGGCTCGGTATGCCCCGCACATATCCATACCAGACAAGTGTTTCCGCCCCCCCCCCCTCCTCGTATTTGAATGCAGCTCAGGACTCTGGAGGTGGAGGCAACCCTTGCTCTCCTCTCCAGGGTGAACAAGAGAGTGAAGAGAGAGAGAGAGAGAGAGAGAGAGAGAGAGAGAGAGAGAGAGAGAGAGAGAGAGAGAGAGAGAGAGAGAGAGAGAGATCATGCCGCAATGTGACGTCAGCGAGCGCGGAATCGGGACGGAACGAAAGGAAAACGGAAGACTGCCGCCGCGCGCTGAGGGTGAAAAAAAAAACAATGAAAAAAAAATGAAAAAGAAGGACTTGTGCGGCACTTGTTCTCTCGGCACCGGGTGAAACGAAAACCAACAAAAGGTGTCTCTGCCGCTCTGGATCTACATTTTACAGGTGAGATTTCTCATCTCCCCCCCTCTCTCTCTCTCTCTCTCTCTCTCTCTCTCTCTCTCTCTCTCTCTCTCTCTCTCTCTCTCTCTCTCTCTCTCTCTCTCTCTCTCTCTCTCTCTCTCTCTCTCTCTCTCTCTCTCTCTCTCTCTGACCACAGAGCTCGAACCGCGCGTGAACTCTTGCTGGGTGGGAACAACTGTCGAGAGTGCGGTATTGTGGACCGAAGAGGAAGAAAAAGAAGAAAATGAGTTGGGGCTGGGGGAGAAGACGATTGCTGAAGAGGGAAAGAGAGAGCGTTAGGGTAGAGAGAGATAGTGAGAGAGAGAAATAGAGAGACAGTGTGTGTGTGTGTGTGTGTGTGTGAGAGAGAGAGAGAGAGAGAGAGAGAGAGAGAGAGAGAGAGAGAGAGAGAGAGAGAGAGAGAGAGAGAGAGAGAGACGGGACAGCGACGGAATACGAGGGTAGACTTATGATGGAGTTTCCACTGGCACTTGCTATTGTAGTCAGTGCGATCCTTTGGCTCTCACAGGGCGCAGGGGACAGACGATTCACGATTGCGCGGGACGCTGGCTTCATTTCTCCATTTTTATTTTTTTTTACCGCCTTAACGACACAGTTTCAGTCTCGAAAAATAGACTGGGCACTAAAATCAGCATTAACGTCACCGTCTCAATCAGGTGACATCACTGCGGATCAGTATAGAGTTACCGCATATTATTTTTTTGTTTGCTCTCTGATCGTCTTTTTACTCCTGCTTGTGCGCAGAGCCCCCCTAATACCGTGGGTTCCCGCGGAAGCCCCCCCCCCCTCCGCTCCGCACAGAATCTCTGATAAAGGGCGTTGTAAATACAGAGCAGCGCCACGGGAACTGATGGGAGCATGGGAATGGGAAACATGAGCTTCTGCCCGGGCCGGATTCGGCCATTCAGCGCCCGCTGGAGGTCTGGTGGCCTGGAGGCTCGGAGATCTGGGTGGTCTGGAGATCTGGAGGTCCGGGGGATCTGGAGAAGAGAACCGCGGTTCGGTTTGACGTGGTGTCAGAATAGGGGAGCGAGGGGGGGGGGGGGGGGGGGGGATGGGGGGGGGGGGGGCTGTATTGTGGTGCGCTGTCACCGCAGGGATTCCCTCAGGCAGCCGGGCAGGCAGCGGTGATAGAATGTTCGTGGAAGAAGAAGAAGAAGGAGAAGAAGAGGATGGATAGGAGATAGAGAGAGCGACAGGGAGAGAGAGAGAGAGAGAGAGAGAGAGAGAGAGAGAGAGAGAGGGGGGGGGGTGATGCATGGCTGTGGCGTCAAAGGCCGGGGCCAGGGCGGCACACACCAATTATATGGATGACACAGCTCGTCCGTCACGGTGGGTGGTGGGGGTGGGGGTAGGGACAGGGGGTGGGTAGAGGATTTCCAAGTGTTGTCAAGGGCCGGCATATCTGCTGCGGCCGCATCTCTCTCTCTCTTTCTCTCTCTCTCTCTCCCTCTCTCTCTCTCTCTCTCTCTCTCTCTCTCTCTCTCTCTCTCTCTCTCTCTCTCTCTCTCTCTCTCTCTCTCTCTCTCTCTCTCTCTCTCTCTCTCTCTCCCTCTCGCTCTCTCTCTCTCTTTCTCTCTTTCTCTCTCTTTCGAGCTTGCCTCACTCGGCATTGCGGGGCGCCGTATCAAGCGGCCGTCGGAGTCGTTTGCGAGTCACTTGGCGCTGCCTCTCAATGGGGGGGGGGGGGGGGGGGTACAAGTCCGCGTCAAAAAAGTACAAAAATATATTTCAGGTCTGATAGACTGTCCACGCGGAGCTAGAGTCACAGCTTCGGCGTCGGAGGATGCCGGAATACCGAGCCCCAGTCAGGATTAGACTGTCGGAACGATATCGAATCGATGTCGATTCGATATCGACGCAAATTCAAAGAAATCGATGTGACGCACCGTCGAGTCGATATCGAAATGGCATCCGAAGTCGATTTTCTTTGTCGATTCGACAAATAATCGATGAAAAAAAAAATCGAGCTTCGACAAAATTTCGACACCATCGACATCGATCTGGTAACAATTTCGACAGTAGCTATTCCTGGCTGGGGCGAAACGCTTGATTCGGACCGGGGATCAATGCATAGGAGGTGTGAGAGACGAGGCGGCGACCTCGGTAATGAGGCGCTGATGTTCAGAAAGGGAAGGCGTCGCTGTGTCGCCGCGCTCGGGTCCGCTGAGGATCTTCGGGCCCGGGCGCCTGTCAAGTAGGCAGCCCTGCCGCCCGCCGCGCAGCCGTGCTGGGCGGGCTAGTCTACCCCGAGGTTCGCAGGCGCTCCCGTCCGCTCAGCTCCGCTCCGCTCCGCGCGCAGCCGTCTGGCGGACCCGGGCAATCTGTCTGTCATCTCCCCTTTGGCAGATCCGAAAATTGGACACGAATAACGCAGTGAGACGGTTGGCGGGGACATGAGGGGGAGGGGAGGCAGGGGGGGTGGGGGGTGGGAGCACATCTCTCAAACAATTGCGGCGCACGAACGGTATGCACGCACAAACAGGGGCCGCACAGGCTCGCGGAGACTAGACTGTACCATGGACCGGACTAGACTACTGGACCCTGCCTGCCGCCGTCGGGACTGGAGAAGAGCAGGCGGCCCGGTCCGCTGGAGCCGCTGGAGCCGCTGGAGGCTGGAGCCCGGGTTAGTCGGACGGCTGCTCTCCGGGCCGCTGGCGCTGGGGATGTCAACGGCAGTCGCCGACTCGGCTATTCCGTCCGATCGGCGACACTGCCCCCCCCCCCCAACCCCCCACCCCCCACCCCCGTCCCCCTGCCTCTGCCGTTCTCTGCTGATCGCTTGTTTCTTCCCGGGGACAAGCAAATTGGTCACAGCTGTGGGACTGCCTGGACAGGAGTGGAGTCATCGGCGAGGCCCGGGGGCGGTCGGGGGCGGCCAGAAATTGCGCAGAAAAAATGATTCGTTGTCAAAACTAGTTTGTTCGTTGAGTCTGGAACAAAGAAACATATTTTGATTTGAGAACTAAGATTTCGTTTGGGCAACTAAAAGTCAGTGGCGTCTGCTATAAGGCTATCGCTTTTCGCTGAAGCAGCTGACTTTTGGTTGACCCAACGAAATCTTAGTTCTCACAGTTAGTTGTCTCTTAGTGTTGTCCCAAAATTAACAAACAAAATTCATCGAGACAACTCATCTTTTGTTTTTAGCAGGGTAATAAACTCTTTAATTATTTCGTTAGCGGGCCGCCGCTCCGGGACGAAAACACCGTCTTAATTCGCTGACAATCGGGGCTCGGCAGCACAGCCGCGGGCGGGGGACCCGGGGAGCCGTGCGGGAGCCGGGGAGATCGGCAGGGCGAGGAATTTATCAAAAACATGCGGGGAGGGGACGCTGCCAACCAGATTATACGGGCGTGGCCACGCTCCCGGCCGACAAGACAGGCGAGGCGGAGGCTGGGGGCGCTGTGGGGACCAGCGGGCCCGGCGGGGACCGTGTTGACTTAGCGTGACGTCGTTAGCAAGCGTGATGCTGGGGTCAGCGACCCTGCGGGCACCCTGCGGGCACCCTGCGGGCACGGACTGCTGAAAGGTTACCACTCCCTAGGCGGGGGTCCCAACCAACACTGGAACATCATATCGGTATGGCAATGATGTCTGATGACCCTTATGACAAGCTCCAAGACCGCTGTAAGGCGTCCTAACCTATGGCCAATGGCGGCCAATGGCCAATTTTTCTCCCTCTTTACGCTTGGGAGGTTCTGACTGCCGGCCAACTGAATTAAGCAGTGCTTTTACGCCTTCGGGTTATGTGCCTTTGTCTCTTGTTGGCGCCGTCGCTGTCGAAGTTCGTGCCTTGAGCCGCACCGGAGCGTTCCGTTTCCAGGAGGGCGTGCTGCTGTTGCGTATGTAATTGGATCGCCCCTGCTGCACGCGGCGCTGATTCTCGCGTCGGCGGTCGCCGATAGCTGCTGCGCTGGCAGCAGGCGGCGGAGCAAACTCTGAGGGGGTAAGTCCAGTGAGGTGAGCGAGGAAGTGGTTAATTACGGGGCACGCGTGCAGACAGAACGCCCGCTCGGCTCGGCTCGGCTCGGCTCGGCTCGGCTCGGCTCGGCTCGGCTCGGCTCGGCTCGGCTCGGCTCGGCTCGGCTCGGCTCGGCTCGGCTCGGCTCGGCTCGGCTCGGCTCGGCTCGGCTCGGCTCATGGACTCCTCTCGGCTCGGCTCCTGCTTCGCTTGCTTCGCTTGCTTCGCTCAGTCAGCTCGGATCCCCCATGAATGCTACAGCACCTCCCGTTTCCGAGCCGTTAGGTTGCCACGGCTGCAGCAGTGCCGCCATCTCCGTGAGGCAGGTCGCGGGCAGGGAGGCCTGCCGCTGCTGCCGCTGCTGCCGCTGCTGCCGCTGCTGCCGCTGCTGCCGCCCGCTGCCCCGCCGTTACCTTGTTACGTTGTTTGTGCACGGACGCCGCACCCCCGGCGGGGACCGCGATTGGGAATGGCCCACCGCGGGGGGAAAGAGGGAAGGGGAGGGGGACGAATTGGAGGGGAAAGTGAAGGGGGGGAGGGGGGGGACATTGCCGGACCAACTTCAAAGTTACCCCTCGGGCCTGCTGTGGGGCCTCGGGCTCTTTGCCCAATCGATAGGATGAGAGAGGGAGAGAGTCGGAGCAAGGGGAGAGCGTGTAGATGGCCATAAGAAGAAGTGGGCGAGGGAGAGAGAGAGAGAGAGAGAGAGAGAGAGAGAGAGAGAGAGAGAGAGAGAGAGAGAGAGAGAGAGAGAGAGAGAGAGAGAGAGAGAGAGGGGGGGGGTTATGCGTGCCGCGAGACGGCGGTGGTCGAGAACAAGCTACAAGAACAGCTTCCGGCTCCAGCAGAGGCCCGGACCCGGCGGGGGGCCGCGGGGGGCCGCGGGGGGCCGCGGGGGCCGGCGATGCCAAGGTGCATCGTCTGCACGTCGGCCCCCCCCCCCCCCCCACCCCGGGGGCAAAGCCGGGGGCAGAGCCGGGGGCAGAGCCGGGGGCAGAGCCGGGGGCAGAGCCGCGGGGGCAGAGCCGGGGGCAGAGCCGGGGGCAGAGCCGCGGGGGCAGAGCCGGGGGCAGAGCCGCGGGGGCAGAGCCGCGGGGGCAGAGCCGCGGGGGCAGAGCCAGGGGCAGAGCCGCGGGGGCAGAGCCGGGGGCAGAGCCGGGGGCAGAGCCGCGGGGGCAGAGCCGGGGGCAGAGCCGGGGGCAGAGCCGGGGGCAGAGCCGGGGGCAGAGCCGACACAAAGCACTGCGAGTATGCGGGGGCGGGGCCGGCGGTAGGATTTCCGCACCCCACTGATCCAGTGCTGTGTGGGAGGGGGTAGCCCAGCCCAGCCCAGCCCGGCCCGGCCCGGCCCGGGGTAGCCGCAAGCGCTGAAGGCGTTGGCCTGTGAAAGGCAGGGCGGTGGCCCGGTGGGAATACGTATTCGCCGTAAGGCGATATCGCTGTTATGCAAATTCAGAAAAACGCGCCCCGCGGCACCCCAGATACATTTCCGCGCAGCGACATGGCACCGGCTGAGGGGAGCATTACCTCGGGCGTCGGGCCCGATACGTGTGCTGCCATTTGGATCCATATAGGCGGGTGAGCGTATAAAATAATGTAATAGAGGTTGCCAATGATACTTAGAAACGGAATTTTTGGATCGATGTCGATCCTTAAAAACAAGACTGTCGTTGTTGCAAGCTGGTCGCACCTCTAAGAGGCTACGTATAGGGTTGTATTGTAACTGCAGAATTTTGACAACTCGAAATTTCTATGCCAAACGATTGAAAATGGTCTGAAACGTCGAGAATTGTCAAAATCTCGAGCTGTCAAAATTTTGCAGGGGGCTTGTGAGGGGTTCTTAAAAGTTTAGTTGTGAAACCTCACCGTTGCATGCAGGGTTTGGGGTCTGAGTTGGACTCGGATCGGATTCCGAAACTGCAATAATAAGTTTTCAAGACATCCGCTGCTGTTCAAGTTGAGTCCAGCCCCAGGCAGCCGACCTCTGATGTCAGACCGTGTATGTTAGACGAGTGTTTGCTTGCGATGCCGGGGTATGCCGGGCGGCAGCGGCGCCCAGCTTTAAATTCCATCTGGAAAAATGGTATGGAAGTTTGAGATATGGATTTAATTTTCCATAAAATCCATCTGGTAATTGGAACATTTTACATCTGGAAATTAAAAACCCATTATAGGTATTGAAATATATTGCAAAAATTGTACATATGGATTTCACTACATCCCTGTGTGAAATCCATAACTTGGATCTGGTTTTGGGAATTTCCCATGTTGGAAAGTAGCTGGAGATGAAAAAAAAATTCAGTCTCCCTGCGAAACTGAACACTTTCAATATCACTCTGTCACTTCTTGGACGTCAGAACCGGGCCTGTTCCAAATCTGCTGTCAGATTTTCTCTATCTCCTTTCGTTCTCGAGATACCCGATTTTAGGTCACCGATTTCAGCGAAATTAAAATGGCCCTAGTAATTTTGTACCCTACACTTCAATTTTCAATCCATTATTACAAAAACTTTGGATTTTAAATGAAGTTGAATTTGGAATGGAATTAGGAATCCAGATGGATTTATCATTTTCAGTATGGAAAATACTGAATGGAATCGAAGCTTTTTCCACACCCCTTTTCCAGATGGAAATATATTTTCCATTGTGGGCAATTATTTTCACTCTGGAAAATTTCCACAGTGGAAAAAAGGCCTTGTGGGAACCAAATTTTCCAGATGGAAGTCTTTTTCCATTGTGGAATCCATTGAATCCACCTGGAATTTTCAAAACCCATCTGGAAATGGAAAACCCATCTGGAAAGAAGCAAATCCAGATGGAAATTGCCAACAATCCATGTGGAATTTAAAGCTGGGCGGCGGCAAAGCAGGCCGGTGCCGTGGGGGCTCGGGGGCTTCGGGGCCTCGGGGGCTTCGGAGGCTTCGGGGGCTTCGGGGGCTTCGGGGGCTTCGGGGGCTTCGGGGGCTTCGGGGGCTTCGGGGGCTTCGGGGGCGAGTTCGGGGGCTCGGGGGCTTCGGGGGCTCAGGCCGCTGCGTCTGGTTAGTGCGCTGTAACTGTCAGGGCGCCGCAGCGGGGCGCTGCAGATAAGTGGGTGTGAACAGGGAGGGAGGACCTCGGCGGGCTGCCCGGGTCCGGCCGCTGCCGCTTGTTGTTGCTCTGTGCTCCGCCTTGCCCCGGCCTGGCCCTGCCTGCCCTGCCGCTGGCACCCCGCCAGAGCGGAGCATGGACAAGCCTAGCGAACCCCCTGACAAGCCGCCCCTGCCAACACGACCCGCCGCCGCCCGCCGCCACCGCCAGCGGGGGGCCGTTATACAATAACGTGAACCTCAGGCGCGGTCATGGTCGATACCCCTCTGCTCCAGCTGCTCCAGCACCCCGCGCCCTCAGCAAAGTTTCTGCTGGAGATGCACATCGTCTTCAGAAAAAAATTAACCATTTGACTGTAATTTTACAGTCTGTCGTGAAACTGTTTCCTAACGTTGGCCACGATGGTCAGACCCTAGATTTTCTTTCTTATTTTTTTTTTGTGGAATTTTTTTTTTCGCGGTGAAAAATCTCCTCTTGCATCTCTTCATGGACAAGCCCCAGCCCTGCCCAACGCACCGGCTGTCCCAAGGTGGCTGCTTGTATGTATTTCCGTCCCTTGTTGCGCTGCATTCATATGTCGCAAATCAAAATCTGCAGATCTGATATCAGATCCCCAGTCGAGACTGTATTGAATCATCATCATAATCAGCAAGGGAAGAGACGACGGTTGAATTTTAATCTTTTTTAAAAATATAATATTGTGTGTGTTGACAGCTGCTGACATTTCCACAAGGCCGGAAACGGAGGTCGAAGAAGAGGAACACTTTGGTGAGAAGTTTCGATAGCAGAGGTGGTCACTAAAGGAGGAATCTAAGCTCGAAGTCAGCCCTAAACGCCTTCCTAGTTTCTCCTCGTACCTACCCGCAGCAGTTTCCGCAGTCGTGGAAGTGTTCTTTGTTCTTCGACTTTCCGTTTTGGGGCCTGACCGGAAATGTCTATAAATGTGAAACTTTTGCAGGTTCCGTCGTCGAGTTTCACGCACGCACGCACACACAAACACACACACCCTCTCACACACAGTCATACACACACGCACACACACGCGCAGGCGCGCGCAGGCTGGCGGGCGGCGCGCACTCAGTCGCCGTCCGCTACCCGTTGGTCCCTGGGGGACCCGCCTCCATTGTCTGTTTGCCCGTCCGCCTGCCCTTTCTTTCCTTGCCCCCCTCTCCTCCCTACTCCCTTCTCCCTCCACGGTGTTTTCGCCGCATATACGACAAAGACGTAACATAATAGCAGAGGATAATTCCCCACCGGGATCACTCTCAGAGGGCGGCGAATAATAAGGGGAAAAAAAGGCGGCAGGAAAAGAGGAAGAACTCTCAATCTTTTTACGATGATTGATGTATGCCGGGGAGGAGAGAGGGTTGTAAACGACGCAGCCGCGACGCGGGGCCCGCGTTGTATTATCCGGGAGGAGAACGCGGCCGGAGATGCCGGAACCCGCCTCCGGCGGAAGCGCACGGCACGGCGTACCTCCTCACAGAACAACGGAGCCAGCCGAGAGCAGCGGTGCCAGCCCTGCTGTCCCTCTCCTACGTCATCACTCTTTCTTTTCTTATTCAACAAGGAATCATTGACCTTGTCACAAAAATAGCATATCCGTCTCACCTTTAAATGAATTTGGTTTTAGAAAGATGTTCGGCCCAGCAAAAGAGCACTAGAAATGTTGTTTCTAATATTTATATTTTTAAATTAATTTTTTTCTGGGGTTTTCTTTATAGCCCGGCACACCGATTTCTTGCGTCTCCTGGAGAGTATACAGAACCCCCCAGAGGAGTCGCACCTTCGCGCCCCCGGCACGGCGTGAAGGGGGCGCAGCACACGGCACATCGAGCTGAACAAGGGCCACGTCCTGTTTCGATTTCGGCATCAGCAGGTTGATATACGGGCGACGTAGTGCTGGCAAGGGGGGGGGGGGGGGAGGCAAGGGTAGCGCGAGCTGTAAGGGGGTAAGGGGGGGGGGCAGCAAACGTCGACTGGCGTCGGCCGGCCCCCGAGCCGGCGGGGGATGCATGGGGCCCCGAGTCTTTTATCCCCCGGAATATCTGGCGTGGAAAAACAGGACTGCTAGGCCCTTCCACGTCCCGGGTGATTTACGCTAAGAAGAGGAGGCGGAGCAGCGCGGAGCAGCGAGAGACCTGGGCTGGGCGCTGGGCTCCCCCAGGACAGCCGGCGAAAGAACGGGAACAGATGCGGGGCAAGCCGGCGGCGGCGCGGTCTGCGAACCCGGAGGCTGACGCCGCCCCCGCCGCCCCCGCCGCCCCCGCCGCCGCTGCCGCCCCCGCCAGCGCCGCCCCCCGCTGCCCACGGCGGCACTCAGTCCGCATTTCGGAATGGCCTTTTTGCGTTTGCCGTGGATGCGGACGGTTTTATCTCCGGTTGGCCTCCGGGACTTCCTGCTGCTGCTGCTGCTGCTGCTGGTGTGCTGCTGCTGCCGCCGCTGGGCCAGGACCAGAGAGCCAGGCCTCGGGGGTCGTCTGCGAACCCCGTAACGTGGACGTGCCGCCGCGACGCGGACCTGTCGCGGGGGGGGGGGAAGGGGGCGGCCGTCAGCCGCCGTCCGGGGGCACTCAGGCTGAGCTGTTCCAGGCCACACCTCCACGGCCTCACGGACCACCGCGTTGACGGCGACCACGGGCGACCACGCGGGGCGGGAGGCAGGGGGCAGGGGGCGGGGGGCAGAGGGGCAGGGGGCTGGGGGTGGGGGCAGGGGGTGGGGGCCGGGGGCCGGGGACCAGGGCAGGAAGCGTTTCAATCAGCAGTCGTGGCACAGTGCCCTTGGCAGCCGTCGACCGGCGACCTGATCCCTCCGCGCGCTCTCTCTTTTTCTCTGCCTCTCTCTCTCTCTCTCGCTCTCTCTCCTGCTCTCACGGCACCACGGCACCAACGCTATTCCCACTCATTCACGGTTAGGATAGAGCAACGCGGCGACCTCGATATATACGACTTCCAGAATCCCCTTCCTCCCCTCCCCCTCCCCCTCCTCCGTCCCTCTCGTCCGTCTCAATCTCCCTCAGGGGGAGAGCGGGGGGCGAAGCCTTTCATTTCGTTAAGGCAATTTTCCGTCATTTCGCTGTGCAGCCGCAGCCGCCCCGCCCCGCCCCGCCCCGCCCCGCCCCGCCCCGCCCTGCCCCTCGGCCGCGCCCACCGCGTCGGCAATACATTTCTCTCCTCCGGATCAAGGTCAGTGCCAGCGGAGAGAGAGAGAGGAGTTGGGGGGGGGGGGGGGGGTATTCGACGGCCCCGGAGGGGGGGGGAGGGGCTAACACGGCACGCGCTCTCCAGCGGCGCCCCCCAATGGGACCATCAATGCGTCGTTCTTTGCAGCCCGACCGTCTTTTAATAAAACAGAGGAAGCCCCACGGTAAACCGAGACGCGTGCGCGAGCTGCCCCCCCCCCTCCTCCTCCTCCTACCAACCCCTACCACCACCACCACCACCACCACCACCACCACCTCCACCACCTCCACCACCACCACCACCTCACTTGCGGCGCGGCGTGAGCGAGTGGAATATCCGAGAAATGCAAGGTCGTCTCCCGCGCCGCGCCGCCGTCGGCTCAGGCTGGGTACGCGCGTGTGCAAGGGGGCGGAGGGGGCGGGGTGGGAGAGCGAGAGAGAGAGAGAGGGAGAGAGAGAGAGAGAGAGAGAGAGAGAGAGAGAGAGAGAGAGAGAGAGAGAGAGAGAGAGAGAGAGAGAGAGAGAGCTCCATAAACCACGTGACGCCACAGCTGAGGTCTGCTATATATCCGCAAAATAATGGACCGTGCGCGTGTTGAATTCCGTGGAGGGAATTTCTTGTGCTCTCTCGAAGAGTGGGTCACGCTCGTCTATCGAAGAGTGGGTCACGGACGTCTAACGAAGAGTTGGTCACGCTCGAGTGGATCACGCTAGAGTGGGTTACGCTAGAGTGGGTCACGCCAGAGTGGGTCACGCTAGAGTGGGGCACGCTCAAAACGGGCGTAGCTGCGAGAAGTCAAGTTGGCATTGTTTTGTTTCCCCGATAAAATTATTTGCTGTAGTTACCACCAAACTCCATTTCTGAGCGGACACAGCGGTGTTCCGTTGTCCCCGGAAGTCTCCCCTTCATCAGCGGGAGAGACAAGGACACTCTGCCAGCCCTCAGCAATAATGAAAAGAATCTCTCTCTTGGAGCGGAGCCGCTGGAGGGAAGCACTCAGAGATTTCTTCATAAAGTGTGGTTGTTTCGTTCGGTGGAATGCCACGTCCAATTATGTCCGGAATTAGTTGGGGGGGGGGGGGGGGGGGGGCAGGAGGGGGGGGGGGGGGGGCAGCGTGCAACAGGTGTGGCCGTTGTGTGTCCCCACTGTATACTCCAAGGCAGCAGCGGTCCACAAAGTCTTACCATTCCGATCGTACAGTTTTGCGGCGCAGCCCGACGCCCGACAATCACAGCACCCCACCACCTGTTGGGCGCCCCAGGGACTAAAACTACGCCCAATATTCACCGAAAAATGACGGCTGAAATTTTTTGCAGTGTGCCGTAGCTCTGGTAAAAGCGAATGCGTAACCTTATGCTATATTCAGGCATACAGTTTTAACCCAATCCTTTTCCTTTTTTCCCCCCAGAAAATTTTCACCTTAACTGAGAAATTAGCGCCTTAGTTTTGCCTGTGAGAGCGGAGTATTTTGTTACCTTTTTTAACCCCCCCCCCACCCAAAAAAAAAAGAAAGAAAACGGTCTCGAACGGTATAGGCTTTGTCATATGTGTGACAGCCTTGAATGATTTTGAGAATGAGAAGCAAAGAAAGTGTTCCCAATAATGCATGTAACACTTTTTAGTGTTCTGTGTCAGGTGAAGTTATTACAAACACTCATTATTGACGAGGGTGACTCAGCTGTAGAAGCGCTGGATATCCTTTTTTTTTTTTTTTTTTTTTTGTAGTGGCTTCCTCCTCAGACGCATTCACGTGGAGGTCCTTCTCGGGCCGGGGAGTTGGGGTCGGCTCTGAGAGCAGCACCTCCCCCAATATGTGATCCCTGCTGCACCCCCCCCCCCCCGTGGCCCACTTCTTGCGACAGCTTCACTTCATCATGTTTACCATAATCTGATATGCATGGAAGTGGCTCTGGGCAGCGCGGGGACCGACGGGTACAAGCCGAGGGCGACAACACGTGCTGAGCCCCGCTCAGCAGCCGTGCTCAGCCCCGCTCAGCCCCGCTCAGCCCCGCTCAGCCCCCGCTCAGCCCCGCTCAGCAGGCTCGCTCAGCTACCCTCAGCCCCGCCCAGGCCACGGATCACATATTACGTAACGTGGCAGCCAAAGCCGCGTGCCCGAATATGTCATTGCTTCGATAAGACAAAATGCACGCACGGCGCAGAGCGCCTGCGAACGGCAGGGTAGGCCAGCCCGCACGGCACCGGTGCGTGGAGCAGACGATATTGCCTACCCAGCAGGCGTCAAGCGCTGCTTGGGCTGCTGGCTCTGACGGCTCCGTCACCTTTTTTCGTTTGTTTTTAACCAGATAAGAAAACGAGAAATATGAAAAAAAAAGTTGTGGTACTCACCTATGAGGGACATGATTCGGCCCGGTGGGAAGAGCCTGACTGGAAACATGTCGCCGAGGCCTGAAAAAAAGACAAACATATCATCACTTAAAAAACAAAAAAAAAACAGAGAGATCGGAATACGCTTCAACCGACTTTTCAAAAAAAAAGAAAGAGAGATTTTTGACAGTGACGGTACGCGTGTCGGGTGGTGTCGGGGCGCCGTGTTCTTCTGGCGATGACAAGCAGCTCTCTCTCTCTCTCTCTCTCTCTCTCTCTCTCTCTCTCTCTCTCTCTCTCTCTCTCTCTCTCTCTCACTCAGCGTCCTTGGCCAGGTGGGCGGGCACGGCTGCTGCTGCTGCCGCGACGCCCCGGTTGCTGTTCCAATTCGACGCAAACACGTGTCTCCCCTCTCCCTCCCTCCTCCATCCCCCTCTCCGAGGGCTTCTCCTACTTCTCCTATTTCTTTCGTCCTTGTCCGTTCTATATCGTCCTCCAGGTTTGCGGGGGGCGGTTCTCGTGTTTCCCGGGGGACGGCAGGGCGGGCAGAGCGGGCACAGCACGGCGCCTCTCAGCGTATAAAGGGTCGTGGCGTCGTGACGCCTTGGCGCCACCGGGACACGTCCTTGTGTTGTGTCCCGTGACGCCGCGGTACCGAAGGAGTATCAGTGGTACCAAACCAAACGTTCTAACCGTGAAAGTTATGCACGTGGAAGCTAGTGAACCGCCGCGAAACCAAGCGAAGCGAAAACCCGCCGATAGCGAGGTGGGCAACGACGGCGAAGACGGACGCACGCGAGTATATAGTATATATAGGCGTATGTATACTGTGTACTGAATATACCATATATACTATATATACTATATATACTATATATACTATATATACTATATATACTATATACTATATACACTTATACATGTACTATACATAGTACCATCTAGGCATATAATAGTATGAGCAGGGATGGTGTAAGGGCGGGGGGAGCACTGCTTAAGCATCATCTGTTTTAAAAAAAAAAACAGCAAAACAATCCACCATGAGTCAGGTAAACTTGAGAGGTGTGAATATCTTTTCTCACCGATGGACGTGATTTTTTTTTACACCCGGTGAGATTAGTTTACCTGCACTCGTGATCGGAATTCGGAGTCACAACTTTTCCTCCAAGATGAAGGCGTAGTCGCCGCCAGAGGGCGCTGGACACCTGCATACAGTGCGGTGCCGGTATAGAAGCCCGGTCTCCGGCCTCCGATGTATCCGGATTAATTATGTCTCTGTTGTGGCTGCTCCGTGCCCACACACGTTTGCCCATGGACAAGCGGGGTAAACTAGCCCACCAGAGGGATTCTCTATCTCGTCTTTACCCTCACACACACACACACACACACACACACACACACACTTGATACTATTACTCCTCATCACCACTGCCCCCTCCATGCTCGCCGCGCCCAGATAGGCGAGGTCTGGGAGCCTGGCCGAGGAGGGGGGGGGGGCTAGGGGGGGGGGGGGGGGATAGTCCCTCATTGGCCCCGTACGTGGTGGATACGGGGTCGGCCAGTTACAGCAAACAGACGCTCCGGGCTCCGCGCTCCGTCAGGACGGTGCTGTGCGGGGGTCAGGCGTGTGGTCCGTAAACACTGCCGCGTGGCAGACTCATGCATACAAAGTGGGGGGCAGCGGCAGCGGCAGCAGCGGCAGCAGCGGCAGCAGCGGCAGGGGCAGCAGCAGCAGCAGCGGCAGCGGCAGCAGCGGCAGCAGCGGCAGCAGCGGCAGCTCTGAAGTGTTTGGCGGCCGCGGTCCGGCACCCTGTCCGAGAATCACACGACCCCAGTTTGCAGCCGCAGCAGCACCCAGCCCAGCCCAGCCCAGCCCAGCCCTGCCCTGCCCAGCCCAGCCCAGCCCAGCCCTGCCCAGCCCAGCCCTGCCCAGCCCAGCCCCCTGCCCAGCCCTGCCCTGCCCAGCCCAGCCCTGCCCAGCCCAGCCCTGCCCAGCCCAGCCCTGCCCTGCCCAGCCCAGCCCAGCCCTGCCCTGCCCTGCCCTGCCCTAACCCAGCCCTGCCCAGCCCTGCCCAGCCCTGCCCAGCCCAGCTATCTACCTTGTCGCATCTGGGTCGTGCCGCCCTGTGAGGGCTGTCCGACGCCTGTCGGGCTGCTAGCTCTGCCATCTCTGCTTGCTCACCTGGAGGTGACAGCCCAGCAGCTGTCCTATGCAAACTCAGAAATTATTAGGGTGTTCCGGGGGGGGGGGGGAAACTCGGAACGGAAGTTGATGGAAGAAATGAAGAGTTTGTGGTAGACTTTTCTTCTAACTTTCGTTATGAGCCTCTCCGCGGAGTGCGCGAGTTCTCAACCGTGTTTTTTTTTTGTTTTTTTTTTTTTCGCGGAAATGACAGGAAGTTGTATATTGAGTCCACCCCAACTCACATTTCGCGCGCATCCGCGGGTCCCCGCTTTTGTGAAATAATTCCTTCGCCAACCCGAGCGCCGAGCCCGCGGCTCAGCGGAGTCGTCACAAACCGTAGTTTAAGAAACAGCCCCCGTATCTCCCGGGGAGTGTCCGTCCGGCCCGCGGCCCTGCAGCACAACACCGTGGTGGCCGTGGAGGTCGTCGGCTTGGCCAACGCCACCCTCCGGCCCGCCAGCGCCCGCCAGCGCCCGCCAGCGCTCCGCATACTGTGCGTCCCATGGGGCTGAATAGGGCTCATCTTTCGCAGTAGAGTGCGCCGCGCTCGCCCCGCGGCCCCGCTGCCCCGGGGGCCCCACGGGCACGGCGGCAAACAAACGGCTGCAAGAAGGCGGTGGACTCCACTCCACCGAAAACGCGCGCTGGCGCGTCTTTTGAAATCTTAATTTCAAATCCCGCTCGCAATATGATGACGACAGTCTAAGAGTAGAATCCGAGGTAGATTACGTCCATAGGAGAAACACGTACAATATACCTCCCGTGAGGAAAACGTTCATGAAATTTCGCGCGGGACATTTTGGACATATTTCGAACGGCAGCGCGCAGTTTCGAAACAAAAAGAATGCTTTCTGAGTGTACACAGCCCTCTGATGAGCGCGCGAGGGTCCGTGGCTTTGCACACCGTGCGGAGGGTCTCATTACCCGCGGCACGGGCGGACAGAACACCCGGCGCCAGCCCCCCCCCCCCTCCCCTAGCACCGGAGCACCACCAGGTGACACCAGAACAGCAACTCTGCCCTCTGCCGGCTCTGCCTCCGTGCTGCCCCGGGAGTCCGGCACAAGTCCTCCAGAAACCTTGAGCGCCCCGAGCACCCTCCGCCCTCCATATCCAGGACTGCGTAACGCTCGTCATACCAACATACCACAAAAAAATTTCTCCGCTCCTTTCTTTCAAAGTAATAAAACAGGTCGTCTGGGAAGTGAGGCGAGGACGCCTTTCCCCCGGTCCGACAGCGCAGGGCGGCGGTGCGCCAGAATCGGTGCGTGCGGAGCTAGTTTGTGCGGATTCCGGTAGGGGCGCTCCACATGCGTGCACGGCGGGGCGCACAGCGGCCGAGTTCAGTTAAGACAGGCGCGCGTCGTCACCCGGTACGTCCCTTCCGCCGCCCCCTCCTAGGGACGTCCGAGAGCGGAGCAGCCAGCGGAGCCAGCGGCGTTCCGGCGGACAGACTTTCAGACTCAATTATTAATCCGATCCCAAACTTTCCCTGACCGGAGCCTGCCGGAGCCCGGCGGCACAGCCTCGGCCCCAGACCAGCCCCCGCCAGCAGCGCCTCGGACAGCTCAGGCGCACCAATGATTCGCGCGCAAAAATTCAATAAGAAATCAGTACTGGGCGATGCCCCCCCCCACTCTCCCCACATCCGGTCACTGTTTCTGGTATTTAATTTTCGGACACCCAAGCAGGCGGGTTATTTGATGAAGACTTAAGCTTGAGATTTGGATTCAAAATTCAGATTTCTATTTAAGATTAAGATTAGATTTCAGATAAAGATTCAGATTTAAGATTTTGGATTTATAATTCATCATTAGATTTAAAATTTAGATTCAGAATTTTATTTTATAGCAATACATTTTTGGGTTGTTGGGATGGTAGTTAAGCCTGGCTACAGTAGGCTACCGGAAGCGTCGTCCGTGAACGGCTTCCCGAGGGAGGAGAGAAAAAACTGTGCGTCACCGCCGGCGCTGCCCTGCGGTGCCCTCTGTGTGACCTTGCGGGAGCCGTGCGGAGCTCACAGCCGAGTGCTGTCCGGTGCCACCGCCGCCTTCCTTTAAGTACAAACGACCTCCGCCTGCTCCCGCCGCACTAAGGGGCGGTGACGGCTGCCGGGGCTCGGACACCACACCCTAACTTGACGGTCGCCATAACAGGGGGTTGGCGCGCGGGGTAGGAGGGAAGAGGAAGGGGGCGGGGAGGGGGGGGGGGTCGTCCTGACAAACTACCAGGGCGGGCGGTGGTCGTTACCTCCGAGCGAGGACCCGTGTATCTGCGGCGGAAGTACCCCTCCCCTCTCCCCCGGCGCCGGTACCACGAGCACAAACAGTTCTGCCTCCTTTAAAATCACGGCTTTCGCGAAGAAAAATTAAAATAAAAATAAAAAAACTAATCCTGCGTCTTACACCTCCTTGGAATTCTGAGGGGGGTGCGGGGAGGCCGCTGGATGACGGTGGTTTCAGGGGCTCCGGGGGCTCCAGGGGCTCCAGGGGCTCCGGGGGCTCCGG